>SJYQ01000614.1:540208-560720 GCA_006410935.1 Redunca redunca | reverse complement strand
GTTTTATGAAGACCTACAAGACCTTTTAGAACTAACACCCCCAAAAGATGTCCTTTTCATTATAGGGGACTGGAAGGCAAAAGTAGGAAGTCAGGAAACACCTGGAGTAACAGGCAAATTTGGCCTTGGAATGCAGAATGAAGCAGGACAAAGACTAATAGAGTTTTGCCAAGAAAATGCACTGGTCATAGCAAACACTCTCTTCCAACAACACAAGAGAAGACTCTACACATGGACATCACCAGATGGTCAACACCGACATCAGACTGATTATATTCTTTGCAGCCAAAGATGGAGAAGCTCTATACAGTCAACAAAAACAAGACCAGGAGCTGACTGTGGCTCAGATGATGAACTCCTTATTACCAAATTCAGACTCAAATTGAAGAAAGTAGGGAAAACTGCTAAACCATTCAGGTATGACCTAAATCAGGGTCTTTAGAGAAATGCAAATCAAAACTACAATGAGGTATCACCTCACACAGGTAGGAATGGCATTATAATCAAAACGTTTACAAACAGTAAATGCTGGAGAGGATGTGGAGAAAAGGGAACCCTCCTACACTGTTGGTGAGAATGTAATTTGGCCACTATGGAGAACGGTATGGAGTTTCCTTAAAAAAACATAATTCAAAAAGATACATGCTCCCCTACCTCAGTGTTCACAGTAATAGCCAAGGCATGGAAGCAACCTGTGTCCACTGACAGATGAATGGGTAACGAGGATGTGGTCTGTGGAAGCCTCATCCAAAAAAACGTGTCTTTTTAATTTTGGCAGAGTTCAGTTTTGCTTTGTGAGCCACTCTGAACATTTCTTTCTTTTAATACATACGTTTTCTCATTTATTTTTTTATATAACAGATGCATTTGATTTGATTATGTTAAATTATTTTACATTTGTTTTCTCTTTTCTTTTTTTTAAAAAAGTTGTTCACTATGTAGTTTGCTCTTTTTCTTTGTTGGTTTGTGCTTCTGTAATTTATAAAGTTCCTTCCATACTTAGAATTTTCTATGGCCACCTACTTTCTTTATAAGATTTATTTTTGATGTGGACTATTTTTAAAGTCTTTATTGAATTTGTTACAATATTGCTTCTGTTTTATGTTTTTGTTTTTTTTTAACCTCAACCCATATGGGGTCTCAGCTCCCTGACGAGGGATCAAACGCTCACCCCCTGGATTGGAAGATGAAGTCTCACCACTGGACTGTCAGGGAGGTCACTGCCTACTCTTCCAGGCATCTATTACTTCCCCAATAGGTGCTCAATATAAATTAGTATTATCTACTTCCTAAAACTTTCTCTTCTTTTATTACCTAATATTAGCCGATGAATTGAAGAAAGTGCTTTCTTTGTACAGTTAAATGTGTCTCTACTTAGCAATGACCTGAAGGGAAGCTAACGAGAAAGAACAATATTTCTGTCGTTTCATCATCTTTTCCTTGAATTCCTCCACTTTTGCATTGTGGTCCTTATTCAGTGAGGTATTTCATTAATATTGAATATAAATTCTGGTAAAAAGCTTGGTCACAGTTTCAATCCGCTCGGTGGCACCATTTTTCTCATGACGGTTTTTGTCTGTTGGTAAGTTTTGCCCCTCTCTCCTGTTTATCTTATAGTAAGTTTGTGTTGATAACTTTTCTATATCTCTTTACTATTCACATTTAAATCAGTTTCATTTTCCTGGATGAGCTCCTGGTGGCAGCTCCTTGGTGTTAGTGGGAGTAGGTATGGGATGCCCAGACTAGATTTCCACATGTCACAACCCAAGGGTCTTCTTTGTTTCGCTGCTGCAGAGACAGACTGCTTCCTGAAAATACAGTTTTTCTGTGCTTTTTTTTCTTTTTTCTGAGTATAGCCTCATTTCCTCTGTCTTTCCAAATCAAATTGAGTCCTAGAGGGCTTTTTCTTCCTGGCTGTGTACCCCAATTTCTGCGCTCTTTGTGACAACCACGAGATGTTGTTTACCTCAGGAGGAGTCCTCAGACCCAGGAAGCATATCTTTTTACTGGAACTTTCTGAGATGGGCCTCTGCTGGGCCTTTTCACCCCGTGCTTATTCTTGTTACCTCTTGCACAGCCTCTGCCACATTTCAGGGGCTTTTGGGGACCCTTATGCAGATTTTTTGGAGTCTGTAGATTATAGCTGTCCTGGTTTTACTGAAAATGGAATTTGTGACAATTCTCAATTTTGCTTTTGTAACATTTTCGGTAGGAGAAGTACTTATCTTGGAATTCGAATCCAATTTTAAAGTAAGGTGGATGCAGTGCTGTTTGAGAGGCACAGGTCAGGGGCAAAGTGAAGTGCTTCTGCAATTGCCAGATGTCCTGCCTCACCCACACGCTTCTCAGCCACTGTGAGCCTGGAGAGAGGCGGGAAAGCTGCCACTGTCACTTTGGTATTTTGTTTGTAATTCTAGCCTTCTTTCTCTCATCCTCAAGGTCTGGTCATCTCTGTCGGGCAGCTAGGGGTGTGTTTCTGAGTTTCTTTAAGACAGTGACATTGCTCCGATTTGGGGGTCGTGTGAGGGACACCGAGGCAGTGCCCAGACCTGTGTAGCCCCGTGTTTGTGCAAAGTTCTGTCCCCAACATGCGGGAGCCATCTCCGTGCTCCCACCTGCTTACACACAGACACAGCTGCAGGGGATGGGTAACAGAACTGTGGGTAATAGACTGGTCTTTCTAAAACCACAATTCATAGTATAGAATCAGTGAGCACTGCAGAGAACGGCGGGTCACTACATGGAGAGCTGTCTCTGTGCGTAACCTGGAAGGTGCAAGCGTTCCATGAGATTTGATATGTTCACTCACATAACATCACACCATTCCTATTGCCACTTTCAAAGGTCAAGGACAAGGTTATCCTTGTATTCTTTTTATTATTCCCTTTCACAGTTATTTAGCTGCTTAGCAAAACTGTAGTGTATTTTGTGGGTTATTGGTCATGTTGAAGGAGGAATTAGCTAGCGGATGGGTTGAATGGTGATCACAATGAATATGACAAAGATTTAAAAAAAATAAAGAGCACTTTACAATATGTTAAGTTCCATGTCGTTGATGATACAAAGCTGAATCAATCATCCGCCTCATATGCGGATGGAAGGCTGCAGACTGGCATTTATGAAGCCCCTGTGTGCATGCTCAGTCCGACTCTGTGGCCCCATGGACTGTGTCCCCCCAAGCTCCTCTGTCCATAGGATTTCCCAGGCAAGAATACTGGAGAGGGTTGCCATTTTCTCCTTCAGGGGATCTTCCCGACCCAAACATGGAACCTGTGTCTCTTGTGTCTCCCACATTGGCAGGCAGGCTGCTAATGCCACCTGGGGAGACCAGTTAAACCCTTAGGTTCAATCCGGGGTTGGGAAGATCCCTTGGAGAAGGCACTGGCAATCCACCCCAGTATTCTTGCCTGGAGGAAGTCGATGGACAGAGGAGCCTGGTGGGACCCAAAGCCTCAGTCCATTGGATGGCAAAGAGTCAGACACAACTGAGCGACTACACTCTATGTGGTAAATATGGGGATAGGTATTTTACTTAGTTCTTTTGACAACTCTCTTGTGTGGGTGTTACTAGCCTTATCTTAAAGAGGAGCCATCTGGAGCTCAAAGAGAAGGCATAGAGCCCAAACTAGGATCAGTGACCTCAAAGCTCACCCTCCTTATACCGCACCACACTGGTTCCATTTCCGTAGATGGAACAGGCATGGGTACCATTCCCTGACATGCGAGTGATGGGCTGAGACTGGAAATGAAACCAGTCAGCCTGAGGGTTCCCAATTTAGGTACCTGTGTTAAGGTGCTATTGAAACCTGGGTCCCAAGATACTCTGAAATTCTGTTTGTGTCTGAGGCTAGAGACTGGGCTGGAAGGGAAGTTTGGGTTGAGAGATTAAACACTCTGGGGACACTAAATGCCAGGAAGATTAAAAACTAATAACCAAACATACATATTATCCAGAATGCCTTGTTTCTTACTCCGAAAAATATATAAGCCAAAAGCAAGTCTCTTATCTTTTCTTTAAAGTTACGAGATTATATTGGTAAAAGTGGGTCCCATACTTCTCTTTAGGGGCTGTTCTCACAGTTTCTGGCTTGGCATTGGTGTGGGAAATCCAGTGCTTCCTGGTGCCACTCTGCTGGGGAGTTCAATACTTGTCCCTGGGTTGGCTCTTTCCAGCCGCCTCCATTCTCATGGCCTCACCAAGTCAGTTATCTTTCCACTTGACGCTCATGGGCCCGTGTCTTGAGCCCACTGTATTATCTTCCTCACAGGCATTTGCCCTCCGTGCAGAAATTTGCTGTGTGCCATGTCCTGTGATGATAACATGTCTGTGTAACTTAAAAATTTGGCAACAGTGACATTTCTGTGTTTGTGCTGGCATTATCTTGATATTACCAGGGACTGAAGGAAGCTGCCACCTGCTAGGAACATATGCTTATGTTTGAGCAAAGGTTAATGAGTCTATTCAGAAAATGATTCAGGTGCGGGCTCAAGAGCAACTTGGTATGTTCTAAGGTAACTGAGCTGTGTTTTCTGAGAACTCGGTCCCTTTGGGGTAAAACAATTTGAAAGTTCCTTTTAGGGAGGTGGTGGATAGAGTAGTGGTTTGGTTGATAATTTCCATCTTACACATAAGACAGATATTCTCTGGCTTGACTAGATGTTCTGCCTTGTAGGTCTGCATGCAGATATTAATTCTGTATCAGATTATACATTTGTAGGGGTGCAAAAGTCTCTTTATCTTAATCTGTGTGTTTGTCTTTGTGTAGGCTCAGTGCTTTGCACAAAGGTGGCAGCCACTGTTAGGGGTATACACACAGTGACTTGGATTGTATCTATTGAATATAAACATAGGTTGATAAATTTGATACCATTTAATCACATTCACTCTTCATATCAATTCTCTATTCTCTGGAGGTCTTACTTAGTTAAATGTGATGGCCAAAATTTTGAGAATCTTCTAAATCCATGAGCCTTATTTTTAGATACCTATTTGTTGAGGTGTTTTTCTCTTGGATTTACAAAGAGCTGTAGCACACCATTGAAAATTGCTCTCTGGATAAACAAGACATCCTTCCCCAATCAGGATGGTGGTTTGACCTGAAGGAGCCTTTTCACCTCCTAGAAAAGCAGAGCAGTGAAACTTGTCTCTTAGTTAACTTGTCTTACTTTAAGAAAGGACTTGTTAGTTTAAAAATAGTCATCTTTTATTCCCCGCCTGTCAGGGCCTCACTGCCTTCTCTCAAAAGCCAGCATTTACTGATGTTCTTTGATTGACACCCTCCTCAGTACTAAAAGGGAACAGAGAATGGGAGAACGTTTCACTTTATTGACAGGCGCTGAGACCTTGTCAGGGACAATTGCTTAGCAACCTCTATGGTGCCACTTTGGGGAAAGGGGGAAGGAAAGGACAGAATTATATATAAATGAGAGGAAGTCATGTGACAGAGGCCGACTATCATAAAACACCGAGTATTTTCTTTAAGTAGGTCTTTTAAGTTAGCAATGTAAGTTGTAAAATCTGTGCAAATTATCTTTTCCCTTCCCCTGGGTTGTCGGATTACTGCAGAGTAGAGCTAATGTTAGGCTTTTGCAAAATGCACATTGATGTGGGGAAGAGAAAGGGAGCTGAGTTCAGAGAAAGCAAACCTGGGTTCCTGTCTTGACTTTCCTTCTGGCTGCTTGACTCTGTGTGGGTGGCTTGACATTCCTGAGCTTTCTGGGTAAATCTGGGAAAACCACCTTGTGAAGATTAAACAGACATATTTAGAATTATAGGTTTATATGTGTGTGGGAGGGTCTTGAAAGTTGTCAAGCACCTATAAAATAAGGAGTTCTCATAACTGTGCTATATTGAGATGCAGTCTATGTATTAAGATGGTACACTACTGTAACTTAGACATAATATGATTTTATTGGTGTGGAAAGAACACTGGCTGGCTTATGTTTATAAGTACTTTTCAGAGTACCTTTGAAAACGTTATATCATTTGGTTCTTATAGGTCTGTAATACAGAATAATTATCTTCTTTTTTTAAGGCTAATCATTATTAAACCGATTTCTAGAATTTGCCAACAACTAGTCTAGGGGTTGAACAGGGACTTGATCAAATCAGCCGGTCCAAAAAACCGCAGCGCTTTTATTCTCTTTTCAATTTCTGTCACTGCCTTCAATTTCTTTTGTAGAAGATTATCTAAACTAGCTTTCCCCCCAGATGACCTGCGGTGAACAACTGGTTTTTAAAATTTCTAATGTGTCACACATGGATATTTTTGTAAAATACTATGAAAATGAAATATTACAGTCAGTTTGGAGTATATGTTATATTTGGACTGTATGTTATATGTAATATTACAGTTTGTTTGGACAGTATGCTAGAGGAAAGATGATACCATCAGGGAAGCTGGGCAAAGAGTACATGGGGACTCTATACTATTTTTGTAACTTTTGAGCTTTTGTGAGTTAACTTCCTTTACAAAAGTTACTGAGAATAAGTGATTAGAAAATAAAAATAAATACAAAATACAATTCCTATATTTTAATCATTGGTGTAAACAGACATAAAATTATTCTGTCAAATTGTTATAAAAGCTTCTAAATACATACTCTGGATTTCTACGCTTATTTTGTGGTGGACCAATAACAGGTCCACCAACCACAGGAGTGTGAACATTAATAAAAAGAAATTTCTCCTTTGTTTAAGTAAGTCATTCCTGAAGGGACTGCAACTTCAACGTTCAAGTTCACTGAAGAGAGTCTAATTGTCACACACCTTGTGTCCAGTCAACTACGGCAGGGTGGGAGGTAGGACCATGCCAGGATCCAACTTACCAGTGAGCATCCATTTTCAGAATAATAGGGATGAAAAGAAAAGCTCAGGAAGTGACCAATAAATGACTCGATTTGTGTCTATTTCTAGGGAGACAAAGACCAGCCCTTTGTGGAAATAACTGTAGATCACTGTCTAAAAATAACAGTTTCTTAAATACTGCAAGTTGGGGAAGAGGAATTATGGGAATTCAGAGAAGAGAAAATGTCTCCTTGGGAGATGACAGAGTTTCTTGAATTGCGTGGCATGTAAGTGGCTGAAATAATCCTTGAAGTAAGTGTGAGGTCTGATGAGAGATGAGAGGGGAAAGTCATTGTTAAGTTTTGTACAGACTGTTATTTTAGGAAAGTCAACTGTTCAGTGGTGGGGAGGATGGATTAGAGGTAGGGGGTGATGAAGCCAAGGTCAGGGTGTCAACTGTCAGGCTGATGCTTGGGAAGCATTGAAACAGTGGTTGTGGAATGGAAAAGAAGTGGACACAAGGGAAATTCCAGGAGGAAAGCAGAGCAGAGAAACTGATTCAGTGTGGGACATTAATAGTGAGAGGTGCAGGAAGAGAGACACATTTGGGAGGAATGAGTTCCAGTTGCACTGCTTTCGAGGGGCTGGTGATGGTTTAGATGGTAGTTTCTTCCCTGGTGGCTCAGATGGTAAAGAATCTGCTTGCATGCAGGAGACCTGGGTTCGATCCCTGGGTCAGGAAGATCCCCTGGAGAAGGGAATGGCTACCCATTCCAGTATTCTTGCTTGGAGAATCCCCATGGACAGAGGAGCCAGTGGCCTACAGTCCATGGGGTCGCAAAGAGTTGATCGAGCGACAACACTTCTCCTGAGTCGAAAATACAAGTGTCCAAATGATCAGGAGGATGCTTTCACAGAATCGGAACCTTAAATACTGCCACTCACAAAGATACATTCCAGTCCTAAGTGTGGCTGTCTTGGGGATAGGGGCTTTGAAGATGGAATGAAGGTAAGGTTTCCAGGTGAAATCATCCTGGATTTGGAGTGAGTTACCCTTGGAAGAGAAAAGAGACATGGAGATGCACAGAGAAGGCCAAGTGGAGACAGGCAGAGATTGGCATCATCCTGTCACAGGCCAGGGAACTCTGGGAGCCCTCAGACCCCACCAGAGGAGACTGCACAGGCCTCCCCACTGGAGCCTGGGGTGGGAGTCAGGCCTCACACTGAGTCACACTTCCAGCCTCCTAAAGTGCGGCAGAATATACTTCTGTTGTTTGAAGCCACCAGTGTGTGTGATTTGTTATGGCAGCTCTAGGAAATGTATACCTCTCTGAGAATTCTGTATATCATGTTGTTTTTGTGTTGTGAGGTAGAGGGAAAGCAAAGTTCCTTATTCATCTTTATTGGTATCTTGTTTCTGGGTGTTTTCAAAGGTGGCTTTTCTTGCAAGTTACCAGAGGTAGAAATGATGTCATTCAGAAGAATAAAGTTTAGGACACCTTAGCAAGTGTGAAAGGACTGATTTACAGATCAATCCACCCCTCCCCATTGCATTGATTTGATTACTTTCTTCCTTTTTTCCCTCCCTTCCTCCCTGCCCCCACCTCTCATTTTTTCCTTCTTTCTAACAGAATCTCAGATTTTCTGCCATAAAAAGAAAACACAATTCAGATTCATTTTTCCATTTCTAACTTCCAATCTGTACTTTATTTATTTAAAAAATTTTTTTTTACTTTACAATACTGTATTGGTTTTGCCGTACATTGACGTGAATCCACCACAGGTGTACATGAGTTCCCAACCCTGAACCCCCCTCCCACCACCCTCCCCATATCCTCTCTCTGGGTCATCCCAGTGTACCAGCCCCAAGCATCCTATATCCTGTATCCAACCTAGACTAGCGATTCGTTTCTTACATGATAGTATACATGTTTCAATGCCATTCTCCCAAATCATCCCACCCTCTCCCTCTCCCACAGAGTCCAAAAGTCTGTTCTTTACATCTGTGTCTCTTTTGCTGTCTCGCATACAGGGTTATCATTACCATCTTTCTAAATTCCATATATATGTGTTAGTATACTGTATTGGTGTTTTTCTTTCTGGCTTACTTCACTCTGTATAATCGGCTCCAGTTTCATTCACCTCATTAGAACTGATTTGAATGTATTCTTTTCAATGGCTGAGTAATACTCCACTGTGTATATGTACCACAGCTTTCTTATCCATTCATCTGCTGATGGACATCTAGGATTGAAAGAAACACATGTACCCCAATGTTCATTGCAGCACTGTTTATAATAGCCAGGACATGGAAGCAGTCTGAACTTTAGAATAACCAGAGTTACCACATTCAAGAGTAATCAGTGTCCTAGACACAGTCAGTCTAGTCTTATTCTGGTTAAAGATGTGATTATTTTCTTCTTACCTTTTGAAATATTGAAAAATAACTTGCAGACCTCTAACTTCATTGCTACTGTCAGTATCTGGTTAGAAGTTATTGCCTCGAGAGCAGGATTTCCATTTGGACTCCCTGCCTAACACAGTTTCTGGCACAGAGTAAGCTTCTACATCATGTTTGTTGACCTGAACTGTTGACTGAAGGATTGGATTTACTGGCCTAATACTGCATAATTCTTAAAGTGAATTTCCCTCATGAGATTAGAAGCATTTAAATGTGTCCTCAGGCTTGCTTGAAATTGGGAACCACCATATGTTTGCATATCAATAAGAGTACCCTCCACTGCGAGTGTGGAAGAACACAAATCAGTCTGGTTTCAACAAAGGGAATGTATTGGCCTGTGGAGTGTAAATCCCAGAAGTGCTGACTTTAGATGCTGGTTGATCAAGGAGCTCCATGATGCCAAGACGGAATGAGTTTCTTTCTGGTTTTGTTATTCTGTCCATGGTGTCAGCTTTATCCTAAGGTGGGGTCCCCTTTTGCCACTAGGAAGGCAGGTGATATGAAAAAAGCCCCACTTGCTTGTTAGTTAATATCACTGGAAAAGAATATCTCTGCCTAAGCTGTCAAACAAAAATACTGAGCATTCCTCCGATGGGACCAACTAGGGCACATGTCTGTCTGTGAGCCAATCTCTGTAATGACGAGTTATAATTATGCTACAAGAAAGACCTCATTGCTGGTTTAAGAACTTCTTGGCCTAACTAATAGGGAAAGGGTAACTCAGTTCCCCTTTGGTTAGACAGTCCTCTCTGCTGTATCTCCTTTTACCACCCTGACTTCCTTCTGTATCCTTCAGTTAGTAAACCTTATTTTATTTGCCCAAGCCAAGGTCAGTGTTGGTCTTACTCAGTGGATCTGAGTTACTCTTGATGTTTGCCGCTTCAGTGGTTACCCAGAGCTAAGTGTCTTGGGCCAGTTCTGAATTACTCCTGGAGCCAAGGTTGGGCTTAGCCCACCTAAACCACATAACCTTTTATAGTGGCTAAAACTGATGCTGGGAGGGGCTATCACCATGCCTCGTTATTTGCATTATCTGTCCAACTTATAATGGGTATTTCACTTGCTG
Organism: Redunca redunca; assembly: GCA_006410935.1. NCBI lineage: Eukaryota > Metazoa > Chordata > Mammalia > Artiodactyla > Bovidae > Redunca > Redunca redunca. The sequence goes on along the minus strand of SJYQ01000614.1, from coordinate 550,406 downwards.
TCACAGGGACCATTAATGTCTTCCTATTGCAAATGAAAAGACTATGAGATTTCTGTTTCTAATTTGAGTTATTTATCAGTCTAATATATATTGTTTATATAAAGAATATTTAGAGGTATAGGAAATGTTACTGGAGCCAGTGGGTCATAGGAAGATGGTTTGGATTTGTGCTTCCTGGAGACTCGAGGCTTCCCCAAGATTCTCATAGCAGAGCTGAACAAGGAGCAGTGAAGCTTTGGAGGCCAACCCTGCTTATAGTCACAGTGCTGTTTCTTAGATGTCTCATGCACATTGTTGTGGTCATGTGTGATTTCATTTAAGATCTGGTGCAGCTAACAGGTAGGGTTGAAAACCATTGAAAACCACTATTCCATCATAGCTCTGTGACCTGGGAAAAAAAACCCTCCCCATCTCTAGTCCTCAGTTTCCTTTACTTGTAAAATGAAGCCACTGGATGAGAAGTTCTCGAAAACCCCTTCCATCTTCCACAGTCTATGATTCTATGACTTGCCTTTAGCCAAGTTGCATGAAAACTGATTAAATGACTCCCTTCGAAGTTATTAATTCGGCACGGCTTCCCCATCTTAGTGAGTCTTCCGCTGGCTAATGCCAGATGACAGTCAGGAAATGCCAGCCTTGCCGGTGGGGGACGGAGTTAACAGTACGAGGTTTGCTAAGTGTTTCTGTGCGATCAGTGTGAAAGCAATCACAGCTCCAGAGCAAGAAAGGTCAGTGCCCTGTCGCTTCCAAGCCTTGCCACACTAAGGGGACTTGAAGGGGACTGCCACCCGCTGAACGCAAATCAGGCTAAAAAATGAATGCCCTCTGCAGTTGCAGTCTGCTTGCTCCGAATGTCAAACGATATTACTTTGGGAGCCTGTTAAGCCCCCTTCTCAGAGCACAGCAGTGTCTAAATCCTCTCATCTCATTTGATTAATCTGAGAGACTATAGAATATGTTATTAGGCACGGAAAACATGCCTGCAATGTGATAGTCAGCAGTATTACCAAGCATGGACATTCTTTGAAGGCCTGATGATTTTTCCTGGTTCTGGGTTGCTTGAAAGTGGGGGTGGGGAAGCTCGTTGATCTTAGTGAATTAGCATCCGATGTGAAATAATATTAGTGAATATATCTGTGCACTTAAAAACAACAGGGTGGAATTTCCTTGGCGGTCCAGTGGTTAAGACTTCACACTTTCAATGCAGGGGGCTTGGGTTCAGGTCCTGATCAGGAAGCTAAGATCCCCACACACTGTGTGGAGTGGAGTGACCAGGAGGCAAAAAAAAGGATTATAGAGTGAATCATAACCCTTATAGGAACAGGACTCTTCTACCCAAAAGAGGGGACTCTTTCTTTGTCTGTCTTTCCCTGAAATAAAGTGAAAATGTTAGTTGCTTAGCTGTGTCTGAGTCTTTGTGACCCATGGACTATAAAGCCTGCCAGGCTCCTCTGTTCATGGAATTCTCTAGGCAAGAATACTGGAGTGGGTTGCCGTTTCCTTCTCCAGGGGACCTTCCTGACCCATGGATCGAATCTGGGTCTCTTGCACTGCAGGCGGATTCTTTACCATCTGAGCCACCAGGGAAGCCCCACGCCCTTAAGCCTTACTTAACAGGAAGGAGACCATATATTTAACAGTGGTATTTCTCATCGGTAAGATCACAGATGACTTCTCTTTTCTTATGTTTTTGTATCTTACACATTTTTATCATGGGCACATTTTGTAATAAGAAAATATACTTGAAACCATGTGTTATTTCAAAATACATTTTCCTTTGTTCGTTGTAAGGTCATTCTTTTCCCGAGAAATGTCCCTGAATACTGTCTTTTTTCCCATCCTGCTAAAATGGAGGAAGGTACCTGAAATGCTGTGTGAAACAGATGAACTGAGCCCTTCCTGGGAAGCATCCTGCGTTTTCCTTTTCAAGACCTGGAGCCACTCTGTGGCCTGACAAGCAGTAAGAAATGTGATAATAAAGACGATGAGCCACTCCAGGGCTGGGTTTCATTTCCAGCTTAATTAAATCCTAGAAACACACCTGACCTCCAGCTTTGAAGAGCTGCCACAAAAGCCAGGTGCCCTCATCAGCTTGGGCTCGCCCTGCAGTGACGGTGGGAAGGCAGCCTGAAAGGAGAGGGCAGAGGGAGGCAGAAGCCGTCGGAGATGAGACAGTGGAGTCAGGAGGCAATATTTCAGAGGAAGCTGTTTCATCCTGTGGGTGATCTCTCTGCCCCTCTGCTTAAAAAGCTGAACAGCAGTGCTAACCCGCAAATGTCCTGAATTGAAAACTCTGCCAATGGCTCTGCTGCCCCTGCCACCTGGACCCCAACCAGTCCTCGACCAGCTCCCTGCCCCCACCTGTCGTGGTAAATGGGGTACAAAATGCCCTTGGTGGGCACAAGTCTTGACTTGCTCTCTAGTCCAAGCCGGTTGGCTGGCTCCTGCGATGACAAACGCCTGGCTGCTTGTGGTCTGTTGGGCCCTGCAGCTGCCCGGGGTCTCTGTGTTCAATATCCCAGGGTCTCTGTGTTCAATATCTGTTTCAAGACCAGAAATCCTCCTGAAATCTAAATGAAAGGAGGTAGGGGGGAATGCCATGATTAATTGAGCCCAGAAATTGTACAGTGATCTTGAATGACGTATCAGCTGGATTTCACAACCACTTGTGACACGTGATGAGCTTTGTATGTGAGGACACGAGGCTCTGAAAGAGGAGGTAATTGTCACGGCTCTAAGAAGCAGAGCCTGAGACAGGGGCTGGGCCCCTGCTTTTATGCAGGGGCTGCTTTTAGGAGAAACTTAGAATGAGGCAGGGGGCAGGAGAGAGGAGGGAGAGGGCAAGCAACGATGCGGTCTCAGGACACTCAGCTTGGCCTGAACCAGAGGCAGCCCTGGAGCATAAACTTCATCATGGAATGGTCCCTACCCTGAGGCCAGGAGGCTGACTGACCTCCACTGGTCCTTGCTGGGAGTCGTCCTTGGGGTGGGGACACAGCTCCTCAGGCCAGCAGGCTCACGTCAGCTGAGGGCAGTTCGCTGAGGGAAGGCGCCATTTGAAGCTCATGACAGTCAGTACTCATAATATCTGGGGGACAATACCAACCTGTAAAGGGGCCCTGGCAGGGCATCACCAACTCCTGCTCATCCACAATGAACCCATGCTGGTTCTTTTCAGAACCGAAGGATGACTTTGGGGGTTGGGGTGACCCAGGTGGGTGGCTCTCATTCTTGTGGCGTATGAAGATGGTCACAGTGTGCATGAGCCATGCACATCATGGGAGATACTTTATAATCATTGAAAAGAAGAGTCCTTTGACCCTAAGTTGTGAATATTTCTTGCTCCTCTTTGATTTTTGAACATTTTATACCTTCACAGGAGCTGCAGTTATATTCAGAAAGTAAGAACATGTCTGTTTCTTTGACTCAAGTGGGAACTTCTCAAGAGAAGAAATCTTGCCTCGTTTCAGGGGTAACACACCTGCTTATACATATGTCTTGTCCATCGTAGGCTAATCAACACTGATTGAATTGAGCACTTCTTGATTTTGGGGGGTGGGGAGTGGCTTCCTGGTGTTGATATTTTAGCCCATCAACCACTCAAAGTTCATTCAGTGTCTATTAGTTAGTTGTGACCAGCTCAAAGGGCACTGTGTTGGTGCCTGTTTTATTTCCTATCTGTCCAACGGTCTCAGAGTCTATTAAACAGGAACAAGAAGGTTATTCTAGGGACCAGGAAGAAAGGCAGCTCCATTTTGAGGTCATGTAGAAAAAGAGTGTGTCTCCTGGAGTCAGGAGACTTGGAACACCGCTCATTAGTTAGTTTTTGCATCTGTAAAATGGGACAAGCCACTGCCCGGTTGAACATACAGGGCTGTTGTGGAGGATCAAAGGAGGTAATACAGGTGAAGTCCACAAACTGTGCAGAGAAAATTGATGCACTTTTAAGGACCAATGAGGGTTCAAAGGCAAGGGTGAGAGACAAAGGGCTGGGAGCCCCTCTCTGCAGTTCAGGTGGTGAATTCCTGTGTGCTTAGAATTTAGTCTCAGGGAAACAAAACAGGGAAAGGAAAATCGGCGTGCTTCTCTTTTCCTCTCCTGACTTTAGGGAAATGCATATGCTATAATTAGTGCCTCAGCTTATACCTCCAATTTCTGAAAGTTTCCCACTGATTTTCACAAGAACATACACACTTTACAATGCTTGACACTTGCTCAAGCAAGCAAATAGTTGTTTTGACACTGTGACAGAGAGTATATTTTAACAATTTCTGAAATCTGCCAATGGAATAATTAGAGTCTAATTCTCATTTGCCAGGACAATGAGCTCTTGAGGCCAGATGACTCCCTGATGGCAAACTGGCCACCTTATCCTGGTTCTCATTGGCTGGTAGAGATTTAGTTTCTCGTAATTGTCTCAGTATTCACTGATGACTGATTTTTGACCTTTAATGATAATACAAGTTGTGTATTGAGCACATCACTGGTTGGTTTCTTTGGAGGGGCATTTTACTACAATCCTCACTGCTTGAAAAAATAGCTTTCATTTGATAGTTGGACTATTAAACATTTCACTTTCCTGGTGGAGTGACTTCCTAGCTGTCCTAAGGCAGCAGGGCACGGGGCCAAAGAGAACTAGCACTCCCGTTCTGGGCAGAGGCGGCCAGGGAAGGAGGGATGGCACAGAGAAAGTGTGGATACGAGGTAAAACTAGTGAGAACTGGCCAGAAGCCCTGTCTTATGTTCTAGCATCAGAGTTAGGAAGGATCTTGGAGGTGCTGAGGATGGGGAAAGGGGTGTCGTTTCTTTCCTGGACCACTGGGACGTATTGCTGGACCATGGACTTGGGAGCTGTGAGGATGCTGAGTCAGGCCAGGCAGTCTTCTGGAATCCTGGCTTTGATTTGGGATCCCACAGAGTCCATCCTATAACCTTGGCATGGAGCCAAGCCTGCTACCCTGCCCAACTGTTGAGCATAGCCTTTGGGCCCACGTAACTCAAAGGCCCCACATAAGAGAGCCTTTGAGTGCAGCCTGTGGTACCACCCTGCAGCGGAGTCATGGAGTCCAGCTTACAGCCTTGTCCTGCCACAGATCCCAGTCTATGGCCCTGCCAATTGCTGAATACAGCCTGAAGCCTCTCCAGGGCAAGGAACCCAGACAGTGATCACCCAACAATATAGTGCAGTTTCTAGCCCCACCTAACTGCAGCCTGCAGCTGCAAGCCCAGCTGGGCCTTGCCCAACAACAGAGCACAGATATTGGCCTGTGTGATCATGATCCTCAGCCTGTGGCCCCATCTGTCTATGAAACCCTGCCTGCAGCTCTGCCTGAATATGGAGTCCAACTAGTGGCACCATGCCATTGGGTAGCATAGCCTGAGACCCCCATCTGATCAGAAGCAGTCATTGTGCCCGGTCTGTAGCCCTGCCCAGTTGCATAGTACAACCAGCACCAACCTACTAGGAAACATAACAGCGACTTTATAAAGCTGGTTGCACAGGCCAGAGAGTGCCTTCAACTGTGGAGCCCAGCCAGCAGCACCCCTTCCTAAGCTCAGAGCACAAGAAGTGGCCTCACCCAACTAGAAATCCTGATAGTAAGCCCTTCCTACCTATGGACACTGCCAGCTGACCTGACCATTACCCCGAGCTGAGCTGACTGGTGAAGGATAGGCCCTGATGAAAAGACTGGAAGGGGAGACTACTCACCCAGATGCTCAGATACCAGCACAGGAATCAAAGGTCACAAAGGATCAGGTAAACACACCACCACTAAGAGAAACTAAAATGGCTCCAGTAACTGACCCTAAAGAAATAGGCTGTTTATGAGCTGTTCGACAAAGAATTCAGAATAATCAGGATTCAGAAAGTAAATTGGTACAGCCATTATGGAAAGCAGTATGGAGTTTCCTCAAAAGATTAAAAATAGAATTGCCGTATGATCCAGCAACCCCACTTCTGTGTATACATCTGATGAGCATGTGAAAAACTGCTCAACATCATTAGTCATTTGAGAAATCCAAATTAAAACCACGGGGAGATACAGCTCACACCCACTGGAATGGCTGGACTGAAAGACTTGCAGTGCCAAGTGTTGCTGAAGATGTGGAAACACTAGAGTCTCATACATTGCTGATTGGAGTAGAAAATTGGTGCAACCACTTTGGAAGAGTTTTCGCAGTCCCTTAGAAAGGTTAAAAAAAAAAATCTATGTATCCTATGACCAATGCCACATACAAGTATTTACCTAAGAGAAATAAGAACGTATGTCTACAAAAGGACTTGTACAACACTGTTCATAGCCCCAAACTGGAAACAACCCAAATATTTCCTTGATTTATTTCTCAACAGTATTTCTCACTGTGGAAGAAATTGATGGAATTTCTGCATAGACACAGTGTGGACCTCCCCAGCTCCCATGAAGAAATGACATCACAAAGGGAGCAGATGACAATTTCTCAAACTTCAGATTTACAGCAAGGACCAGCTGTCGACGTGATTCCGAATCACCACTCCAGGTGACGAGGTTTTTCTCCTCGGTGGTCAGGGTACAGAAGCTCCAAGAAAGAGGTCCTTGCGTTTCCTGCTTTTGTTCCTGTCCTGTTCCTGCCATGCTAAAGTGAAAGCTGATTGTGTCTCTCCCAACTCTGAATCCAGTGATGTCACGTTGATAACATAAAACCAGCAGAGTGGGAGTATTTGCATGATAAAAATCAGCATTTCATCTCCCAATCTCCCATTCCACATCTTCTTACAAAGCCAGTGGTGAAACACTGACCGGCTCATCCCTGTCTGTACCTTCCCCCTTCCTGCCTGGTGATTCTACTCTGACAAAATTAATCATTCTTTCTACCTGATCACTATCTAGCACACATTGTTGTATCCCCAGGAAGGGACTTCATATACTTTCACTGTTTCCTGATTCTGCTCCGGAGTCAGTGGGTGACCACAGTTTTCTTCTTTCTCAGAATCCAAAAGAGGGGCCTTTCTTCCCTACTTGGTGAGTGAGGACTGTTTCATGAGATGATTTTACTTGTCCATAGTTTTAAAAGCATCCAGGCTAAACAAGGAAGAGCAATTTATGAGAAGATCTCACACAAAATGTAGGGGATTTAAGAATAATGCGTCCAGTAAAAGGGTCAGGCAAGAGTGTGCAAACTCTCTTTTACAGGGACAGATAGTAAATGTCTGAAGCTTTAAAGGCCAGGAGACAACCTTGAGGCTACCATATAAGTATTTATGTAACCATTTAAAATGTAACCATATAAAAATTAAAAAGAAATTCTTGGCTTATTAGCCATGAAGAAACAGGAAACTGGTTGGCTTTGTCTGTGGGCTGCAGTTTTCTGAGCTCTGCTATGGAGGACTGACCTGGGGAATGAGAAAGGCAAAGAAAGTGGTCAGGTAGGAGGCTGGCAGATAAGGATGACAAGGGAGGGTTGATACTGGGATGATGACAGTGGGGAGGAAGGAATGGGGAGAAATAGGTCAGAGAGAATGTGAATATCTAATTAGCTGTATATATAGCTGATACATGAAAAGACGAATCAAGTGTGATCCAGAGAGCTGCTTGCAATTTGTTACTCTGTCTTTGAGATTCACAAACATTAGATCATTAGAAGCTCTGAGAAATCCTACAGTAAGTTAAATTTTCTTTGTTCAGTAAGTAAACTTTCTTTGTTCAGTCATTTCTCAAAATTATTTACCCATGGAGTCCTTTATTCATGGACTACCTACTAATTAATCTCCCCACAAAGTAATGTATCATGGAATGACCTTTCATAGGTTTCACAGACTTGGTCTATAAGTGAGTTCAGTTCAGTCCCTCAGTTATGTCCACCTCTTTGTGACCCCATGGACTGAAGCACGCCCGGCTTCCCTGTGCATCACCAACTCCCCGAGCTTATTCAAACTCATGTCCATCGAGTTGGTGATGCCATCCAACCATCTCATCGTCTGACGTCCCCTTCTCCTCCCTCCTTCAGTCTTTCCCAGAATCAGGGTCTTTACCAGTAAGTCAGTTCTTCACATGAGGTGGCTAAAGATTGGATCTTCAGCATCAGTCCTTCCAATGAATATTCAGGACTGATTTCCTTTAGGATTGACTGGTTTGATCTCCTTGCAAGTCCAAGGGACTCTCAAGAGTCCTCTCCAACACCACAGTTCAAAAGCATCAATTCTTTGGCTGTCAGCTTTCTTTTTGGTCCGACTCTCATATCCATACATGACCAGTGGAAAAACCATAGCTTTGACTGGATGGACCTTTGTTGGCAAAGTAATGCCTCTGCTTTTTAATATGCTATCTAGGTTTGTCATATTTTTTCTTCCAAGGAGCAAGCCTCTTTTAATTTCATGGCTGCAGTCACCATTTGCAGTGATTTTGGAGCCCCACCAAAATAAAGTCTGTCACTGTTTCCATTGTTTCCCATCTATTTGCCATGAAGAAGTGGGACTGGATGCCATGATCTTTGTTCTTTGAAAGTTGGGTTTTAAGCCAACTTTTCACTCTCCTCTTTCACCTTCATCAAGAGGCTCTTTAGTTCTTCTTCGCTTTCTGCCATAAGGGTGGTGTCACCTACATATCTGAGGTGATTGATATTTCTCCCAGCAATCTTGATTCCAGCTTGTGTTTTATCCATCCCAACATTTCCCATGATGTACTCTGCATATAAGTTAAATAAGCAAGGTGACAATAAACAGCCTTGATGTACTCCTTTCCCAATTTGGAACCAGTCCATTGTTCCATATCTGGTTCTAACTATTGCTTCTTGACCTGCATGCAGATTTCTCAGGAGGCAGGTAAGATGGTCTGGTAGTCTCATCTCTTTAAGAATTTTCCAGTTTGTTGAGATCCACACAGTCAAAGACTTTAGCATAGCTGATAAAGTAGATGTTTTTCTGAAATTCTCTTGGTTTTTCGATGATCCAGCAGATGTTGGCAATTTGATCTCTGGTTCTTCTGCCTTTTCTACATCTGGCTTGAGCATCTGGGAATTCCTGGTTCATGTATTATTGAAGCCTAGCTTGGAGAATTTGAGCATTACTTTACTAGCATGTGAGGTAAGTGCAGTTGTGTGGTGGTTTGAACATTCTTTGGCATTGCCTTTCTTTGGAATTGGAATGAAAACTGACATTTTCCAGTCCTGTGGCCACTGCTGAGTTTTCCAAATTTGCTAGCATATTGAGTGCAGCACTTTAATAGCATCATCTTTAAGGATTTGAAATAGCTCAGCTGGAATTCAATCACTTCCACTAGCCTTGTTCAAAGTAATGTTTCCTAAGGCCCACTTTACTTTGCAGTTCAGGATGTCTGGCTCTAGGTGAGTGATCACACTATCGTGGTTATCTGGGTCATCTTTTTTGTATAGTTCTTCTGTGTATTCTTGCCACCTCTTCTTAATATCTTCTGCTTCTGTTAGGTCCATACCATTTCTGTCCTTTATCGAGCCCATCTTTGCATGAAATGTTCCCTTGGTATCACTAATATTCTGAAGAGATTCTAGTCTTTCCCATTCTGTTGTTTTCCTCTATTTCTTTTCATTGACCACTGAGGAATGCTTTCTTATTTCTCCTTGCTATTATTTGAAACTGTGCATTCAAATGGGTATATCTTTCCTTTTTTCCTTTCCGTTTCACTTCTCTTCTTTTCTCAGCTATTTGTATGACCTCCTCAGACAACCATTTTGCCTTTCTGCATTTCTTTTTCTTGCGGATGGCCTTGATAACTGCTTCCTATACAATGTCCATAGTTTGTCAGGCACTCTGTCTATCAGATCTAGTCCTTTGAATCTATTTCTCACTCCCACTGTATAATTGTAAGCGATTTGATTTGGGTCATATGTGAATGGTCTAGTGGTTTTTCCTACTTTCTTCAATTTAAGTCTGAATTTTGCAATAAGGAGTTCTTGATCTAAGACACAGTTGGCTCCTGGTCTTATTTTGCTGACTGTTTGGAGCTTCTCCATCTTTGGATGCAAAGAATATAATCAATCTGATTTTGGTACTGACCATGTATTGATGTCCATGTGAAGAATCTTCTCTTGTTTTTGAAAGAGAGTGTTTGCTGTGACCAGTGCATTCTCTTGGCAAAACTTTGTTAGCCTTTTTCCTGCTTCACTTTGTACTCAAAGGCCAAACTTGCCTTTATTCCAGGTATCTCTTGACTTCCTACTTTTACATTCCAGTCCCCTATGATGA
>SJYQ01000614.1:511324-533222 GCA_006410935.1 Redunca redunca | reverse complement strand
CTTCTTAATATCTTCTGCTTCTGTTAGGTCCATACCATTTCTGTCCTTTATCGAGCCCATCTTTGCATGAAATGTTCCCTTGGTATCTCTAATTTTCTTGAAGAGATCTCTAGTCTTTCCCATTCTGTTGTTTTCCTCTATTTCTTTGCATTGATCGCTGAAGAAAGCTTTCTTATCTCTTCTTGCTATTCTTTGGAACTCTGCATTCAGATGCTTATATCTTTCCTTTTCTCCTTTGCTTTTTGCCTCTCTTCTTTTCACAGCTATTTGTAAGGCCTCCCCAGACAGCCATTTTGCTTTTTTGCATTTCTTTTCCATGGGGATGGTCTTGATCCCTGTCTCCTGTACAATGTCACGAACCTCATCCCATAGTTCATCAGGCACTCTATCAGATCTAGGCCCTTAAATCTATTTCTCACTTCCACTGTATAATCATAAGGGGTTTGATTTAGGTCATACCTGAATGGTCTAGTGGTCTTCCCTACTTTCTTCAATTTAAGTCTGAATTTGGCAATAAGGAGTTCATAATCTGAACCACAGTCAGCTCCTGGTCTTGTTTTTGTTGACTGTATAGAGCTTCTCCATCTTTGGCTGCAAAGAATATAATCAGTCTGATGTTGGTGTTGACCATCTGGTGATGTCCATGTGTAGTCTTCTCTTGTGTTGTTGGAAGAGAGTGTTTGCTATGACCAGTGCATTTTCTTGGCAAAACTCTATTAGTCTTTGTCCTGCTTCATTTCGCATTGCAAGGCCAAATTTGCCTGTTACTCCAGGTGTTTCTTGACTTCCTACTTTTGCATTCCAGTCCCCCAGGTAATTTTACCAGGAAACTGGGTTGAGGGGCAGCGAAATAGAGTTCAATGCTCCAGCTTTGAGCGTCTTAGAAGACAAGACTCCCCCTACACCTGCCGCCATCCTGACACACTTAGACCCATTTTGCACAAGCCATAAACTTCCCTTAGTGCTCAAAGTCAAGAGAAATTTATCTTAAGTCTTGTATTGGACAACAGCCATAGTTTATAGGGACCTTCACGAAACACAGCTTGGTATGAATGAATAGTTGGTGAAAGACAGAGGCTGGAATTTATATTGTAAGTGAGATAGATGAAATATTTGTGGAGCATCTTTAAAGGGGAATGAATTATAGATGTATATCCTAGTGTGACATATCAACTAATATTCTTAGATCTGTCATACCAACTCCATTGGTAAATGTGTTTACCAACCTCATAGAAGGAAATAACTTCATTTATGTGCTAAAACTCAGTTGTTCTTAAAATTTTGGAGGAAAAAGTTTACAACTAATCTAGAACTTGTTCAACTTCAACTTAATGAACAGTCTCTATTTTCTCCTTGCAAGATCTGGTTGAGACTGAGGCTTCCTCATTCATTTATTCATTCAGCTTTTAATTTGGTTCCCTGTGAGTAAAGGGGAACTTCAGGCTTGACTGACACCCAGGCTAAAGCAACAAGAGAAACCTTGGCCAAGAACTTGGTAGATCTCAATGGCCTGTGGTACATTCATGGGTGCTATGCACAACTGAGTCAGTTGAGCCCTACCTGTTAATGTTATGCTGGAGCTAACCATACAGGAAGGTAAGAATAAGACAGGGGTACAATCAGGAAATGAGTCAGAGTTGCTGATGTACATGATAAGCTTTTAAGGCCAAGGAGGTAAAGATACTCAGAAATGGGTTTGTATTCAAGTGACCACAGTACAGGATTCTTGAGCTTGAGACAGCCTTTCTTTAGTGAACCACAGTCTTACCCATGTGGGCGTTGGAAGTACAACTCCTCATACTTGATGGATAAAATCACTAATAGGTTAAAGATGAAATGAAAAGCCCAGGGGATCATGACATATGTACAGATTATGATCATAGCTAGGTTCTAGGGTATTTTTTAAGCCTTTATTGAATTTGCTACTTATTGAATATTGCTTCTGTACGTGTTTTGTTTTTTTGGCCCTGAGGCATGTCAGATCCTAGCTCCCCAAACAGGGATCAAACTGAAACCCCTTCATTGGAAGATGAAGTCTTAACCTCTGAACTGCCAGGGACGTCCCAGTTCTAGGGTTTTGCTCAAATATGACATCAACATATATATATCTCCATCCAACCATCCATCCGTCCATCCCTCATCTCTCATTTATTTGGTATAATTATGTCTATTGACTCAGAAACTAAAACTAGTTCAATATTAATGGAAATGAAAATTAAATTAGGTTCTTTATAATAATTAAAGAAATGCAGTACAAATGGCATAAAGTATTAGTCAACTATGCATTAATTTGTAACTATAATAGATATTTATTAAAATACTCTTACAGACCAAGAGTTGTGGTAAGAGCTAGGGAGAGTATACGGATAAGTAAGACAGAGGCTTGCTTTTTAGATTTTAGGATTCACAGACTAGTAGAAAGTAATCACATACACCTCTCTGACCTCATATCCCATCCTCTTACCTTCACTCACTCCACTTTAGAGACACTGTCCTCCTTCATTTTTCTAAAACGTAAAAAGCCTCTCTTTCCTCAGGGCCTTTGCACGTACAGTTTCCTCTGCCCAGACTGTTTTCTCCCTTGATGTGCAGTGTCAAGTCCACACTTCCTTCTGATGTCTGCTCACATATCAGCCTCTCAGTGAGGTCTCCCCTGAGTATCCCATACAGGATAGCAATTCCCTTTCACTCAGGACACTCTGTATCTCCACAGTTCTGAACTCCTTTTCTTCCTAATCATCTATATTTAATTTTTATACGTTTGTTTGTCTCCCCTTATGCCCAATAGAATATATGTCCCTTGGAAATTAGGACTTTTTTACGTTCTATACTATCCTTGTGTCCAGGGAAGAGCTTGGCAAGAGTCGATGTTTAATAAATATTTTTAAGTGAAATAATGCAAGGAAGAAAAAATAATGTTTGACAGCAATGGGGAAGGAGTGATTATTTTGGTCTTGGAGGTATGAATTTTGATCAGCTTATGAAGCCTTGCATAAAAGGTTTTCCATCTCCCTCCCCATAACATCTCTCTGGGTCATCCCTGTGCACCAGCCCCAAGCATCCTGTATCCTGCATCGGACATAGACTGGCAATTCGTTTCTTACATGATAGTATACATGTTTCAATGCCATTCTCCCAAATTATCCCATCCTCTCCCTCTCCCTCAGAGTCCAAAAGTCCGCTCTATACATCTGTGTCTCTTTTGCTGTCTCGCATACAGGGTCATCATTACCATCTTTCTAAATTCCATATATATGCGTTAGTATACTGTATTGGTGTTTTTCTTTCTGGCTTACTTCACTCTGTATAATCGGCTCCAGTTTCATCCATCTCCTTAGAACTGATTCAAATGTATTCTTTTTAATGGCTGAGTAATACTCCATTGTGTATATGTACCACAGCTTTCTTATCCATTCATCTGCTGATGGACATCTAGGTTTTTTCCATGTCCTGGCTATTATAAACAGTGCTGCGATGAACATTGGGGTACATGTGTTTCTTTCTATTCTGGTTTCCTCGGTGTGTGAGGGAGGTGGGAGGGGGGTTTATGTTTGGGAACGCAAGTACACACGTGGTGGATTCATGTCAATGTATGGCAAAACCAATACAGTATTGTAAAGTAAAATAAAGTAAAAACAACAAATAGTAAAGTCCACAAATGTGGGACAACTACATGGCTAAATTCTAAGATAGATATACCCAGCATTTCAGGAATCAAGGTGCCGGTTAGATGTGATAAATGGTCACATGATGTCTGAAAATTTTCCATTACGCTGTGCCTTTCTTTTTTTTTTTTTTTTTGGTTTGGGACCATCTGGAGATAAATGGGTTTGACCTCATTTCCAAAACTACTTTTGTAACCTGTTCCTGGTAACTAGGATCTAAATCTTCACTCGTTGGTTGTCTGTACCTGATTTTATGCTCCCAATCCTTATGACTTTGACTACTCATGGGACTCAAGAGGACTCTGAACATTTCCCTTGTCAAGAAAACCATCACTCATCTGAGATGCGGAACAGGGAAGAACTCTAATATCCATCAGAATGGCTCAGGGCAACCTGGACTGCCAAAGAAAACAGGTGTTCAGTGATGACTGGAACAGCTTTGAGGCACGGAATCCAAGCTGTGCTTGGGCCTGTGACACCTTTGCTTTTCGTGCTTCTGGATGTCAGACAGGTAATTGAGGACTCTCAGGCAGCCAAAGAGTCCCCAGTTTTGGGGCAGTTTTTCATTTATTCAATTGACATCTATTGAGCCTCTTCCTGGTATAAGACTCAGAGCATGACCCAGTCTTGATCTAACCAGAAGTTCTCTCTAGTAAGTTTGTGGGATTTCCCCCAAGGGTTTCAGGAAGGTTTCTCTTTTGATTGTTTTAATCAAAGAGTATTTTTGAAAAACATTATTTGCTTATTCATCTGTGCCGGGTCTTAGTTGCAGCTAGTGGGATCTTCGATCTCCTTTGTAGCGCGTGAGATCTTTAGTTGCAGCATGTGGGATCTAGTTCCCTGACCAAGGATGGAACCCAGGCCCCCTGCATTGGAAGTTTGGAGTCTTAGCCACTGAACCACCTGCAAGTCCCAGTCAGAGAGTATTATTTTCAGGAAGGAGAAGCTCATTCAAACAAGCTTCTTTAAAACATAGGAGAGATGGGAGAAATTTTCCAGAATCTAAAAGCAAGAGGTGGCAACATGTTAGCTCATGGCATATTTCTCTTCAGGGTTCTAATTCAGTTTTCTCTCCTTGGACCTGGTTCCTCCAGTGCTCTGTTCATCAGGCCAAAAAAGGCCATTTTAGACCTGGCTGGATAGCACTGTCCAGGAGCATATGCAGGGGGCTGCCTGCAGCCTGTGTGTTCCATTCTAGATTCCTGGAAGAAAGAACCCAAGTGGCTCAGCCGCATCTGAGATCTTCTTCTGTGCAATAAGACATAACCAGAGGGCAGGGTCCCGTGGCCTGGTGTCCACTCAGCAGGGCGGTGGGAAGTGGCTCACTCAGAAAATAGGCTGAGGATATGGGCAGGGTAAAACTGGCATCTCTCGTGCAGACCGGAAGTGCTGTTCAGAGCTAGAGACCTGTGCGTTTAGTGGGACCTGAGGGGACAGAGCTGGCATGGACAGGAGCTATTAGTTAGACACATGGGATGGAGGAGGGGAAGTTCAGATACCAAGAAAGAATCCTGGATACCAAAGTGCAAACGATGGGAAGAGTGGGTGCCTGGGCTGTGCCGACGTGACCTACTCTGTCCCCTCATCAGCCACTTGCTGCTCTGCAGCTGAAATGGGGGCGAAAGAGAATCTCTTGGATTAAGGAGGAGCTGCTGCACCAAAGGGGTTAATCAGTGTGTGAGTGACTCACATGCCCTCTCCTTTCTCGCACCTGGGTGGATTTTCCTGCACACCTGGAAGTCTCAGTTTATTGCCCTAAGACATGATTCTCAGCTGCAGACAAGAGGAAGCCTGCAGATTTGTCTTGACTGCAGTGTGTGGCGGAGAAGGAAATGGCAACCCACCCCAGTCTTCTTGCTTAGAGAATCCTATGGACAGAGGAGCCTGGTGGGCTGCTGTCCCTGGGGTTGCACAGAGTCAGACACAACTAAAGTGACTTAGCATGCACGCATGTATTGGAGAAGGAAATGGCAGCTCACTCCAGTATTCTTGCCTGGAGAATCCCAGGGGCAGAGGAGCCTGGTGGGCTGCCATCTATGGGGTTGCACAGAGTCAGACATGACTGAAGCAACTTAGCAGCAGCAGCAGTGTGTGAAAGGCAGAGAAGTTCGCCTCTCCTACATTTTAAGGAAAAGGACAGAGGCCATTTATTGAGGAATAGTTATGTTCCTGGATGCTATAGGTATTCCACCCAGGGCCTCTGGGTCTCCCTTGCCCTGTTTGTGCATTCCCTTCCAGTTTCAATGGGCATGTGCTTACAGATACCCTGCCTTGGAGTCTGTTCTTGGGCAGATGGTGCTCTGCAGGGGAACCTGCTCTGCTCACTGTCTGTGAGTGTAGGTTTCCCCTCTCGCCCCCATGGAGACTCTTAGCTCCTGATGGACATATGCAGGATATGAAAGTCTGGCCCTCTTGCCTTCAATGGAGACAGCCTCTGAGGTATAACCCACACTCCAGAGTGCCCCTGTGCAGTCCAGCTGAGGCCACCCCTCTGCAGGTCTCTCCCTGAGACCAGTCCTCCCCAGCCATCCTCCTTTTCCTTGTCCTGCTCCCTCCTCTCCCTTGCTGGTCTCACTGGGGGTGTTTTCTTAATCAGTCACTTGCACAAGAATCTCAGCCTTGAGTCTGCTTCTGACAAACCTGATCTAACTTGCCCTGCTTTCATTTGTACCTGACAAAACCCTTGTGAAGGACATATTATTATGGTCATTTTACAGATGGGAACCTGAGCCTCAAAAGATGGTAAGATGGCCAGAGCTAGTGATTCAAATCCAGCTCTGTCCAACACCATGAATTCAGTGCCCTGGAAGGCAATGAGCATTTAGATGAAGCTAAGCCAGTGGTCGCCTCATAAATGCAGTTGCTTTCTGAAGGTCACAGAGAAGATTAGTCTCCTGCATTGCATCAGGAGTTGTCTGAGGTCTCAGGCCTATATGGGTGCTTCCACTGACTGTCTTCCTTCCTCCTTCAGCCTGTGTGGTACTTACCCATCTATTTCATCTATCAGCGCTCTGCTTTGAGGGTCCACTTTCACCTATGGCTCTTAATAAGCCAGTAAGCTGGTTGAGGACCAAAACCCTTGCTACTTATTGCGTGAAATCCCCAGAACCTAGCATGGCCCTTGGCACATAAGAGGTACTTAAATGAATATACCTTCAGTTAAAGGATCCTGCCACAGGGCAGTTTACTCCATGAAAGGTCTGCTTTGGAGAAATCAATTAAGTCAAAATAAAGGGATTTCTCTGAGTTCTTGAAAAGAGCTGGGTTCCTTGAACTGATTTCTTGCTCTCCAGTGCCAACACTGTGGTTTAGTGCAGAGACCTCACTCCAGTGCTGTCTGCTGAGTGTCCCTCCTCTGAGGTCTCCTTTCCAGCAACAGTAGCTAATTCTGTCCAAAGGTTTTTACCATTGGTGCGTTTCAGATGATATCTATACATATTCTGAGGGATCAATGACTTCAACATTAATTCTGGGGAATTATGAGTCCCTCTTCTTAATTTCAGAGAAGGCGATGACAACCCACTCTAGTACTCTTGCCTGGAAAATCCCATGGACGGAGGAGCCTGGTAGGCTGCAGTCCAGGGGGTCGCTAAGAGTCGGACACGACTGAGCGACTTCACTTTCACTTTTCACTTTCAGGCATTGGAGAAGGAAATGACAACCCACTCCAGTGTTCTTGCCTGGAGAATCCCAGGGACGGGGGAGCCTGGTGGGCTGCCGTCTATGGGCTCGCACAGAGTCGGACACAACTGAAGCGACTTAGCAATAGCAGCAGCAGCTTCTTAATTTACTATGCAGAAATCAAAAAGCCAGGACAGCTATATTAATACCAGAAAATTTCAAGGCAGAAATTGTTTCCAGAGTCCAGAGATAAAGAGGGATATTTTACAGTGCTAAAAGACCAATCCACAGCAGACAAAACAGCCCTAAAATGTCTACACTTAATTAACATACTTTACATAAAACAAAAATTAAGAGGTAAAACTCCTTGGAAGAAAAGTTATGACCAACCTAGATATCATATTGAAAAGACATTACTTTGCCAACCAAGGTCTGTCTAGTCAAGGCTATGGTTTTTCCAGTGGTCATGTATAGATGTGAAGAAGGCTGAGCGCCGAAGAATTGATGCTTTTGAACTGTGGTGTTGGAGAAGACTCTTGAGGGTCCCTTGGACTGCAAGGAGATCCAACCAGTCCATTCTGAAGGAGATCAGCCCTGGGATTTCTTTGGAAGGAATGATGCTAATGCTGAAGCTCCAGTACTTTGGCCACCTCATGTGAAGAGTTGACTCATTGGAAAAGACTCTGATGCTGGGAGGGATTGGGGGCAGGAGGAGAAGGGGACGACAGAGGATGAGATGGCTGGATGGCATCACTGACTCGATGGATGTGAGTCTGAGTGAACTCTGGGAGTTGGTGATGGACAGGGAGGCCTGGCGTGCTGCGATTCATGGGGTCACAAAGAGTCAGACACAACTGAGCAACTGAACTGAACTGAACTGAAGAGGTAAAAACAGACAAATTCACTGTCATAGTCAAGGTTGACAACTCACACAGAGAAAAGAGACATAAACAGTTACATCAATGTTGAGATACAAACACATTAGAGTCGTTGCCTATTGATGGGAGTGGAGGGGAATAAGCAAGTGTTAGAAATAGGAAAAAAGGCAAAAAGTAAAATCAAATTAAACAGAATGAAGCCTGACATAAACTGATGATAGGATCCCATATATTGAAGGTATGTGTACCTCAGTTCTCTAGGCAACAGGGGTAAAGTGAAAATTAAGAATGAAATTTATTGGAAAATCCTCGTATTGAAGATGTTTTTTCTTACCAGTATCACTTTGAATTCATCATTCTCCCAAGGTTATCAATGGAGTAGACACTGTCTTGATACCATGAAGCACAGTGTAGGTAATTATACATTCCCAAAGCAGGCATATGTTCCAGTGTCTATTGATCATCTTGAAGTTTTACTTCTGCCGTAGCTGAAAGAGAAGGAAAATAAACATAAACATCAAGAAAAGAGAAATGTTCCACTAAAGTCAGGCCTGATCATTATATTGAACATCAGACATAAGTAATGCATGGGGTATGATTTAACCAATTTTGAGTGGTCAAATAACGGCATTATTATCTTTTAAATTGTGAATCAATATTAGAAGCCCTTGTATTTTTCTGCTGATGCTGCGAGCAGATTTTCCTCACTGTGCTTTTATCCACCCTCCCCTCAGTGTACCAATCCAGATAATAGTTTAGACAGATATTATGGCCCTTGGTTCCTGGGATTTTTTTTGAAAGGTGCGTGGGTGGGTTTTGTGATTACGTAAGCACAAAGCTAATAGGGTTGGCAGGTGCCCCAGCTGAGAACAGGCAGGTGCCCTGCAGTCTCCTCTCGGCCTTGTTCTCCCTGGGTGCGGGCTAGTGCTGGGCTGCCTCTGTTACAGAGCAGCCCCAGCATCCCCGCCTGCTGTGCCCTGCCCCGCTACAGCTCCTAGCTAGAACCGAGAAATATGGACACTGACTCCTACACTCCAGCAGGCTTTAAAGTCACCAGTACAGAAGGAGCTTGGATCTAGAATCAGAGTTTGTAGACTGCATTGGGAGGAATCCATGGTAGTAACTGGGCTGAACTAGGTGCTTACGTTAACTGAAAAAATTTATGGAAAATAATGTTTTGGCCTGTGTTTCAGGTACCTGTCACTGCATGACAAATTAGATGAAAAGCTTAGTAGTAGAAAGTGTCATGACTTTCTATCATGACATAACTAGGAGGGTCTATAATTTGGTTGGAGCAGTAGGGATTGAATGTCTCTGCTTCACTTGTTTCTGCTGGGCTGGAGTGTGCAAGATGGTTTCTTCACTGACATGCCCGACACTTGGTCAAGGATAGTTTGAAGGGCTGGGGCTTGGCTGGGATAGTTTGACTAGGTACCCGTTTGGCTTTGAGGCTTGCTCTTGGCTGCTGCCCTTGGTTTCCCTTTCTGTAGTTTCAGGGTCTTCTGTAGTTTCAAGGCCTCTCCTTGTAGTCTCTCCAGCAGGGTAGTGACAATTCTGACATGAGCACATAGGCTTCCAAGAGTGCAAAGGCAGAAAGTCAAGGGCTTTGGAAATCTTAGGGTCAGGACAGGCAGAGACTTGGTTGTATTATACTCTTGCTAATGTCTATATTTTGGCTCAGATCCAAGAAGGGGGAACTTCTCAAGCATGTAAGGACTAAAAGTATGCTTTTCACCCAGATCCACTGATGTAAGATTTCTGCAGCGTGGTCTGGCATATAAAATAGACAGAGGCTACTGAGGTTTAAGAAGTGCCTAGAACTGCCAGATAAAATACAGGCTACTCAGTTAAATTTGAACCTTAGATGAACAATAAGTAATTTTTTTAGGATAAATATGTCCACTGCAAGCAGCATAGCATGCACTATTTGAGACATATTTACCCTAAATTGCCTTGTTTTTCTTTCCTGATATTCAAACTTAATAGAGCATTCTGAATTTTTCTTTGCTAGATTTGGCAACCCTAGATGAGAGCCTGATGAGCAGAACCTAGTAGCTTTTTATTGGTCTAGTTGCAAGGTGGTTTCAGGGCATATGAGGACAAGACGTAGAAGGCAGGTCTTTGAGGATAGCAGAGGACTGAGGCTGAGTGTTCAGGCAGTGGACCAGAGTGGCTAAGGTCAGGACAGTGGAATCAGCAGACCAGAGAGGAATCTCAACTCTGCTCTGAAAATCGTGTGTGTGTGTGTGTGTGTGTGTGTGTGGTGGTGGTGGTGGTGGGGTGTTTTAGGCTTTCAAATAAGGCATATAATATAGTGCTACTCGGTAGGGTTGTGGTGAGGATTAAACATGGGTACCTGGAATGCGCTTGGCACAGAGCCTGGTATGTAGTAAGCTCCACGAACAGGTTAGTGTAGTCACCACCAGAGCAGCCACTGCGGCAGTGATCACAGTGTTGTGGGTATTGAAGCTGGTACACAGGGAGTGGGGAAGGGGCACAGAGGAGGCTAATGTTCCCAGAACAGAGGCCAGGCTCTGTGCCTGGTGCTTACATTTCTCCCTCTCCCTTAATCATCATAGCCTTTGCAGGGACAATAAATCAATTTTAGAGATTAGTGAATTGACTTGGAGGAATTAGTGTTTGCCTGAGTGGCAAAGTCAGGTCTGTCTGACTCCAGAATTATTTTCCTATTAAAAAAAAGACAAGTTAATATAGTTCATTCAGGTGGACCTCAGTTTGGGTACTTCCTCTTAGTGTCCCGAGGCCAGTCTTTCCTTGACCTTGGCCTCTGTTGCTTAGCTCTGAGCCTTCCCTATTCCATGGGATGGTAGAAGATGAGGACGCACTTGCTTCTCCCACAGCCCGTTGCAAGCATTCCCTGTGCTGTCAAGACATGCGAAAACTCTAAAGTGCCCCACAGATGCTGAAATTGTTTCATAAACCCTAGTTCATCAAGTGTCTGTGGAACTGAAGTATTAATCACATATTCTGCTAATTCTAGGCCTTGGCAGGATGGGAAGCTCTGCTTTCTAGAAGGCAGTGAAGATGGGGACTGGGGAGGTAGGAAGAAAAGAGAGGTGAGTCTTAGGCTGTGGTGTGTTTCCTCTGGAATACTCTGGCAGAAGATTTTGAGGCTGTAGGATTTAAGGGCAAATAGTTGAGCAGGACAGGAGCCATCCCTGTGTGGGCTGTGTATCTCTCCCTCTGGATTATTGCTTTTAGGAAGCTTTGCAAATAGCTCCTTGCCTGAGGCACAGGGAGGTGTGATCAAGAAATTGATGAAATGCCAATTTCGTGTTTCTTTCATTATCTGCTGTAGATTTGGAACTTATTTACAAGGCCGCTATGAACTTTCAGACTTCCCCAGAGAGGAGCAGCTTAGAAATAACGTGGAGGTATTGTCATTATCTATTTTATGGGTGAGCATGATGTAAACAATGACTGAGGAAGCCTGGGTGAGCTGGGTCGTGCCTCTGGCTTGGGTTTTCTCTTTCTCTAATTCACTCTGGGTCTGAATTTCCATCCTCCCAGCACTCTGGACGTGCAGCTGCATTCATTATGCTCACGGACTCTGCCCAGATCTGCCACACAAGGCACACAGTGGTCTGTAACCACAGACTCATTTCCCGGGCAGTAAATTATGATAACGTGACAAGAGAAGGTTCTAGTTCTGACACATATTTCCCAAGTTTGCCAGAGGTAACAGCATAGCTGGTGGGGTGTGTGTGTCTGTGTGTGTTTGTGTTTATGTGTGATGGGGGAGGAGTGAATGTGTGGGCTTCTGAAAGTCATCTTGCGAATGCCACGGTAGAAGGAGAGGCGAGAGTGCTCTCTGCTTGGTAATGAGATTCAGTGTTATGGGGCTGTTATTTTTAGAGTTTAAACTATGAAAATCTCATTCGCTCCCCAGAGGCCTCCTCTCTGCCATTCTTTAGCACATCAGGTGAGAAATCAAGTGTCATCTTTGAAAAATGATAACAGATCCCAAGTTAACTTGTAAAAAATACCCCTTTCCCCCAATTCTAAGTGTTCGGTATGGCGAGAATCATCTTATAAATTGGAATGCTGATTTGAAATGAGCAGGGAGAGACAGGAGGAGGAAGATTAGAGATAGAGAATTAAAAATGAAACTTGACTGTATTCTTTATGAATAATTAAGCACAAATGCTCACTGCAAGTGTGTGTGCTTATTTGTGTACTTGACTTTTATACATATGTGTATGTATGGGTAACTTGTGACTCCCATACATGTATGTATATGTATGTGTTTCAGACATGCTTTTTGATATAGTCTATGAATAATTTTTGATGATCTTTGTCTAAATTCTCTTCTTTGTTATCCTTATATTTTATTCTCACATTTGTTCCCATTAGATTTCTTTAGCAGAGNAGCAGAGCTAGTAAACTGGTTGCAATCTTAAAGGTACAAAGGCATGTCTACTTTGATATATAAGCTCCAGAGACAGAAATTTCTATTGTTTTTGCATACATCCAGTCAACCAGTAAAATTCAGGAGGCTAACAGGAAGATGCTCATTGCTTCAAATTCCAGCTATGTGGGTGATAGCTTCCAAATGTTTATCTCCAGTATTAACTTTTCCCATGAGGCTGGGCATCTCAGAATTGATGCTTTAAAACTGTGGTGTTGGAGAAGATTCTTGAGAGTCCCTTGAACAGCAAGGAGATCAAACCAGTCAATTCTAAAGGACATCAAGCGTGAAGGTTCATTGGAAGGACTGATGCTGGAGCTGAAACTCCAGTATTTTGGCCATCTGATACGAAAATCACACTCATTGGAAAAGTCCCTGATGCTGGGAAAGATGGAGGGAAGAAGGAGAAGAGGGTGTCAGAGGATGAGATGGCTGGGTGGCATCACTGATGCAATGGACATGAACTTGGGCAAACTTTGGGAGGTAGTGAGGAAAGGAGATGCCTGGTGTGCTGCAGTCCATGGGTCACAAAGAGTTGGATATGACTAGGGGACTGAACAACACCAACAACGATAGATTTATTCCTAGTTTTTTAATGGAATCTCTGTACTGTTGTTCATAATGGCTGTATCAGTTACATTCCAACCAACAGTGCAAGACGGTTCCCTTTTCTCCACATCATCTCTAGCATTTATTGTTTGTAGATTTTAAAATGATGGTTATTCACTTTTCATAGCAAAAACCCTCTTCCAACAACACAAGAGGCAACTCTATGCTTGGACATCACCAGATGGTCAAGACTGAAATCAGGTTGAAAATGCTCTTTGCAGCCCAAGATGGAGAAGCTCTATACAGTGAGCAAAAATAAGACCTAGAGCTGACTATGACTCAGCTCCTTATTGAAAAATTCAGGCTTAAATTGAGGAAAGTAGGGAAAACCACTAGATCATTCAGGTATGACCTAAATCCCTTATGATTATACAGTGGAAGTGAAGAATAGTTTCAAGGGATTGGATCTGATATACAGAGTGCCTGAGGAACTATGGACAGAGGTTCGTAACACAGTATAGAAGGCAGTGACCAAAATCATCCCAAATCAAAAGAAATGCAAGAAGGCAAAGTGGTTGTTGGAGGATGACTTACAAATAGCTGAGAAAAGAAGAGAAGGGAAAGGCAAGGGAAAAAGGAAAGATATATCCATCTGAATGCAGACTTCCAAAGAATAGCAAGGAAAGATAAGAAAGCCTTCTTAAGTGATCAATGCAAAGAAATAGGAAAACAACAGAATGGCAAAGACTAGAGATCTCCTCAAGAAAATCAGACCATTCCAAGGGAAAATTTCATGCAAAGATGGGCACAATAAAGGACAGAAACAGTATGGACCTAGCAGAAGCAGAAGATATTAGGAAGAGAAGAATTATACACAGAAAAACTGTACAAAAAAGATCTTAATGACCCAAATAACCATAATGGTGTGGTCACTCACATAGAGCCAGACATCCTGGAGTGTGAAGTCAAGTGGGCCTTAGGAAGCATTACTTTGAAGAAAGCTAGTGGAGGTGACGGAATTCCAGCTGAGCTATTTCAAATGCCCAAAGATGATGCTGTTAAAGTGCTGCACTCAGTATGTCAGCAAATTTAGAAAACTCGGCAGAGGCCACAGGACTGGAAAAAATCAGTTTTCATTCCAGTCCCAAAGAAAGGAAGTGCAAGGAATGCTCAAACTACCGCACAATCGCACTCATCTCACATGCTAGTAAAGTAATGCTCAAAATTCTCCAAGCCAGGCTTCAGCAATACATGAACTGTGAACTTCCGGATGTTCAAGCTGGTTTTAGAAAAGGCAGAGGAACCAGAGATCAAATTGCCAACATCTGCTGATCATCAAAAAAGCAAGAGAGTTCCAGAAAAACATCTCTTTCTGCTTTATTGACTATACCAAAGCCTTTGACTGTGTGGATCACAATAAACTGTGGAAAGTTCTGAAAGAGATGGGAATACCAGACCACCTGACCTGCCTCTTGAGAAACATGTATGCAGGTCAGGAAACAACAGTTAGAACTGGACATGGAATAACAGACTGGTTCCAAATAGGAAAAGGAGTACGTCAAGGCTGTATATTGTCACCCTGCTTATTTAACTTTTATGCAGAGTACATCATGAAAAATGCTGGGCTGGATGAAGCACAAGCTGGAATCAAGATTGCTGGGGGAAATATCAATAACCTCAGATATGCAGCTGACACCACCCTTATGGCAGAAAGTGAAGAGGAACTAAACAGCCTCTTGATGAAAGTGAAAGAGGAGAGTGAAAACGTTGGCTTAAAGCTCAGCATTCAGAAAACGAAGATCATGGCATTCGGTCCCATCACTTCATGGCAAATAGATGTGGAAACAGTGTCAGACTTTATTTTTTTGGGCTCCAAAATCACTGCAGATGGTGACTGTAGCCATGAAATTAAAAGATGCTTACTCCATGGAAGGAAAGTTATGACCAACCTAGGCAGCATATTCAAAAGCAGAGACATTACTTGCCAACAAAGGTCCGTCTAGTCAAGGCTATGGTTTTTCCAGTAGTCATGTATGGATGTGTGAGAGTTGGACTATAAAGAAAGCTGAGAACCGAAGAATTGATGCTTTTGAACTGTGGTGTTGGAGAAGACTCTTGAGAGTCCCTTGGACTGCAAGGAGATCCAACCAGTCAATCATAAAGGAAATCAGTCCTGAATATTCATTGGAAGGACTGATGCTGAAGCTGAAATGCCAATACTTTGGCCACCTGATGTGAAGAACTGACTCCTTTGAAAAGACCCTGATGCTGGGAAAGATTGGGGGCAGGAGGAGAAGGGGATGACAGAGGATGGGGTAGTTGGATGGGATCACTGACTTAATGGACATGAGTTTGGGTAGACTCCAGGAGTTGGTGATGGACAGGGAGGCCTGGTGTGCTGCAGTCCGTGGGGTTGCAAAGAGTGGGACACAACTGAATGACTGAACTAAACTGAACTGATTTCATTCCTTTTGTTACAGTGGTAAATGGGATTGTTTCCTTAATTTATCTTTTTGATTTTTCATTGTTAGTGTATAGGAATGCAAGGGATTACTGTGTATTAATTTTACACTCTGTGACTTTATTAAATGCCTTGATTAGCCCAAGTGGTTCTTTGGTGGCACTTTTATGGTTTTCTATGTATAGTATCCAGTTGTACGACCAGAGAAGTCCTACCTCCTTTTTTATGTATTTATTTTTCTTTTTAATTGGAGGCTAATTACTTTACAATATTGTGGTGGTTTTTGCCATACATTCACATGAATCAGCCATGGGTGTACATGTGTTCCCCATCCTGAACCCCCCTCCCACTTCCCTCTCCATCCCATCCCTCAGGGTCATCCCAGTGCACCAGCCCTGAGCACCCTCTTTCATGCATTGAACCTGGACTGGTGATCTGTTTCACATATGTTAATATACATGCTTCAGTGCTATTCTCTCAGATCATCCCACCCTTGCCTTCTCCCACAGAGTCCAACAGTCTGTTCTTTGCATCTGTGTCTCTTTTGCTGTCTCGCATATAGGGTCATCGTTACCATCTTTCTAAATTCCATATATATGCGTTAATGTACCGTATTGGTGTTTTTCTTTCTGACTCACTTTGCTCTGTATAATAGGCTCCAGTTTCATCTACCTCATTAGAACCGATTCAAATGCATTCTTTTTAATAGCTGAGTAATATTCCATTGTGTATATGTACCACAGCTTTCTTATCTATTTGTCTGCCGATGGACATCTACCTATCTCCTTTCTTGATGAGTCACCACAGACATTATTTTGGAGAGCTGACTTTGGCAAGAATTCTTGCCCTTTGCCTGGTTCTAAGCCAGTTTTTCCAGGATCCCATCTTCTGGCTCTGGAGTGAGTATGGGGTTCCATCCCCCATAGGACAGTGTAGAAGAGGAGAGGTAACTTCTCCTCTGTCCTTTATGAGGAGTCCTTTCCTGAGACACCTCTTTCCCTATGATACTTCATAAGTGGATAAGCTTCTCTAGGTTAAAATTTTCCACTGTAGCCACTGTAATTCCAGATAATCTTTAGTAAGTTTAACCTGCTTTTTCAGCCTTGAATCAAATTTTATTCATCTGGGACCTCACACTAGACTCAGTTCCGCTTAGGTTGGCCCCGGTCCAACCCCAGACCTGATCTGGTTTCCAAGTTGGAACCATTCTGATGCTGGAACTGGTCTGGTTTCTAAGTTGAACCCATCTGACTCCAGACCCAGTCTGGTTTTTAAGTTGTATCCAGTCTGACTTGGCTGATTTCCAGACCCAGTCCACAAAAATAAATGCTCATGTGAAGTCTGCAAGCTCATAATGCTAAGACTGTGGGGAGGAACTGACCCCTGCACACACACACACACCCCCGCCCCCCGCCGACGTCCAGGGACAGTGAGCTCAGAACTCAGTGGTCCCTGCACCTGACTGCTCGTGGCTCCCAGGGCCCCTGGGGGCGCTCCTTTAATTCTGTCTTCTGACACCACAGCTGTTAAGAGATACTAAGGCACATTACAGTTTTTAAGAGTTTATTTGAGCAGAAATCAATTTGAGTTGGGCAGCATCCAGTCTAGCAGATAGAAAGGAGTCCAAGGAGCTGTGCAAAGTCAAAGGCATTTTGTACAGGAGCAGGAATGAGGAAGTGAAGTGAGGCTAAAAACTGGGTTGACTGTCGCAAGGTTTCCTTCCTTAGCGGGGCTGGCGGGGACCCCTCAGACAGATTGTCCAAGTAGTGCTGATCAAGTGACTCCTGAATGACTCTTAAAATAAAATAGAGTATAGTTGCTTTATAATGTTGTGTTAGTTTCTGCTATACAACAAAATGAACCTGTCACACATATACACATCTCCCCTCTTCCCTGGATTTCCCTCCCGTATAGGTCACCACGGAGCACCAAGTAAAGTCCCCTGTGCAGAGTAGGTTCTCTTTAGTTACACATTGTTGTTGTTTAGCTGCTGAGTCCTGTCTTTGTGACCCCATGGCCTGTAGCCCACCAGGCTCCTCTGTCCCTGGGATTTCCCAGGCAAGAATACTACACTAGGTTGCTATTTCCGTCTCCAGGGAATCTTCTTGATCCAGGGACCCAACCTGAGTCTCCTGCATTGGCCGGTGGATTCTTTACGGCTAAGCCACTAAGGAAGCCCAATTTATACGTAGTATTTTACACATAGTAGTGTATATTTGTCAATCCCACTTTCCCAATCTATCCCACCCCTTCCTTCCCTCTTTGGTATCCATGCTTTTATTCTCTAAGTCTGTGTCTCTATTTCTGTTTTGCGGATAAGTTCATCTATCTGTACCGTTTTTCTAGATTCCACATGTGTGCTGCTTGACTCTGGAAGATCCCGTTTCTGAAGGAGTCGATGCTGTGCTAAGGCAAGTCCTGGTTTGGGGAGTGGAGCTTAGCCTGAGCAACTCCATTTTGGGTCCTTGTCTTGTGTTCATTTTAATAATTTATTCAGTTATTTTTGGCTGCGCTGGGTCTTCGTTGCTCTGCTTGCGCTGTCTCTAGTTGCAGGGAGCGTGAGCCACTCTAGCTGTGGTGCACGGGCTCCTCCTGGAGACGGCTTCTCTTGTTGTGGCACACAGGCTGTAGGTGCATGCAGCCTTCAGTAGTTGCAGCAAGCAGGCTTAGTAGTTGTGGTGCACGGACTTAGTTGCTCCGCATCCTGTGGAATCTTCCCAGACCAAGGATCGAACCCATGTCCCCTGCACTGGCAGGCAGATTCTTCTCCACTGTACCACTAGGAAGTCCTCTCTTCTCATTTTCTGAGTGTGTGTTCCATTCACCTTTGGTTGGCTCTGCCGGGACTCTCTAATTTTACAATCATGCGCACGCATCTCCTGCTCCATTTTGTCTCTACATAAATGCCACCTCCTCAGAGTGATTATCTTTAAGCATTTAAAATAAAATACTGCTTTTGTACCCTACCTTCTTGACTCTGCCTCCTTTAACCTAATTTATCTGTATTCATAACACTCATCATCATCTGACATTATATGCTTATGCTTATTTGTTTGTTTCCTCTCACCCCGATGTAAGCTTCCTGAGGAAGGTTTTTGTTTTTTTGTTATGCCATTTTTTCCAATGTCTAGGACAGTATCTGCCATCTAGAAATTGCTCAATAATTATTTGTTAAATAAACAAGTGAATGAGTTCCCTGGAAAGCTGTCTACCAACATTCTGGTAAATTCTCTCTAGTGTTAGTGCGGAGAAGGCAATGGCACCCCACTCCAGTACTCTTGCCTGGAAAATCCTAGGCAGGAGCCTGGTAGGCTGCAGTCCATGGGGTCGCTAAGAGTCCCACACGACTAAGAGACTTCACTTTCACTTTTCACTTTCATGCATCGAAGGAAATGGCAGCCCACTCCAGTGTTCTTGCCTGGAGAATCCCAGGGACGGGGGCGCCTGGTGGGCTGCCATCTATGGGGTCGCCAAGAGTCGGACGCGACTGAAGCGACTCAGCAGCAGCAGCAGTGTTAGTGCAGTTATTCTATTTTGCCGCACTGGCATGTGATACAGGGAGATGTACCATAATGATAGATTGAAAGTGGAGCTTGTCTATCACTTCTTTCTTGTCACCCACCAAAATTCCTTATTCCAGGGAAGTTGCTGATTAGGGCAGTGGAATTTTAAATCCAGGAAAAGTGTGGAGTGCTGTAAATATTCTAAGAGTTACTTCTTTGCAAAGTCATTTTCTGGGAAGAGTAAAGTGCTTTCTGCAGGGAGCTGAGCCCTGACAGATCCCTGGTGACCTTTTGAGCCAACTTGTACTTTTTACAACAACACAGAGGAAAATCTCCTAAGTTTGGTGCTACTTTGCAAAACTAGAACTAAAAGTTGAAACCAAAGTATTTTCTAAGTTTACCCTCTTGACTCATACATTTACCTGAGTTCTTCTCTCTTTTCCTAGTCAGTCTCTGCAGCTCAGTTGACAGAATATTTTGCTTTTATCTTACAAAATATTTCTCCTTAAAACCTGCTTCCGTAAAGAGAAGAACAGGTGTGATGTGGACTTCTTAAAAATATTAAAATACTTCTTAAAAATACTTCTGAAAAATATCCTGAACAGTAGAATGGTTGCAAACCTACGTAAGATGCTGTGTTTTCAACAAAGTCAGGAATGGTATGCAACCCTGAATCCTTGTCATGCGCAATCTGACAGATGAAACCCCCTCACCCTGATTTTGTCCCCAGGGGCCAGGATATGGATTGTCTGTGTCTCTGTTTTCCAGGGGGCTCTCCAGGCCCTGAGTCACACCTGCCTGGCCACACCTGTGAGGCCCGACTGGTATCTGACAGGAAAGCAAATGCTTTCATAAAAAAAAACAACTGCTGTTATTTCCGATTTTGATATTCTTTTCCATTATTGCCTGCAAGGCAAATCTAACTCTACACGATGACCTCTTATTTTGGAGTATTTACCTTCCTGGTGTCTCCCACCTATGTGGTGTCTGTGGGTTGGTGGTGCTGGTGGCGGGGGTCTCAGGCCAAGTCGGGAGGGAAACCGTGCCCCCTGACTCCTCCCTATCAGTGGAGCATTTGGTTGACCTCGCTGCTGGGCTCACCTGGTGATGCACGGGACTCCTGAGGAATGAACCCACCTGGGCTGCCTCTGTTGCCAGGCTGGGCATCAGGAAACATCTGGCTGAGGATACCCTCTTCTGTAGGTTGAGAGGTCGTGTGATCCCCAGGCGCTGTGCTACTTCCCCAGTTCTGGGGTCTCAAACCAGATCCTCTTCTTCTTCTACCTTCCAGAGTTCCCCTTTGGCTGTCTCTTGAATTATTTGCAGTGTTTATTATGGTACTTGATGGGGAGGAGTGGGCAGGGCCAGAGGATGTCATCTTTTTGAGGACAGAAGTTGTCAGGTTCTACTTTTAAAAATAAATTTTAGTTGAATACTTTTGTCATCTGGAGGAAAAGGCAAAAACTTGTATTTTTAAAATTTTTATTTATTTAAAAATATTTTTAAATTTATTTGACTGTGCTGGGTCTTAGTTGAGGCATGGAGGATCTTTAGTTGCAGCATGTGGAGTCTAGTTCCCTGACCAGGGATGGAACCTGGGACCCCTGCATTGAGGATGCGAAGTCTTAGCCCCTGGACCACCAGGAAGCTTCAGAATTAGGTGGGCCTGAGTTTGAGCCACAGTTTCACCTGTTATTTGCCATGTGACTTCTGGCAAGTTCATTAACCATTGTTAAGTCTCCGCTTCCACATTGGTAGAGAATAACCCTTTTCAAAATTTCTTTTTTCTGTTTCATTATGGTTTATCACATGATACTAAATATAATTCCCTGTGCTATACAGTAGGACCTTGTTGTTTTATCTATTTGTCCATTGGATTCTCCAGATAAGATTACTGGAGTGAGTTGCCATTTCCTACTCCAGGGGATCTTCCCAATCCAGGGATCAAACCCACATCTCCTGCATTGGCAGGTGGATTCTGTACCACTGAGTTAACTGGGAAGCTCCCTGTTAGATTTCTTAAATTTTAGTCAACAATGAGAGGCCTGACTAGCTTGAGAAAAAGAATCAGTGCAATTGCTTGAGAAAAAGGAATGTACTAGAAGGTGAGTCAGTTGGAAAAAGAGAAGTCTTTCCAGTTATTTTAACAGAGAGAGTTTAATAAAGTGTCTGGATTAATTGGGTATTGGAGGACTGAAAAGGCAATTCTAGAACATTAGGATTAATATAAAATTAGTAATTGCAAGAATCAGTCCCACTGCTAGTGCTAAGGACACAGAGGGAGAAAATTTAACTTATATACAGAGTACATCATGAGAAATGCTGGACTGAAAGAAACACAAGCTGGAATCGAGATTGCCGGGAGAAATATAAATAACCTCAGATATGCAAATGACACCACCCTTATGGCAGAAAGTGAAGAAGAACTATAAAGCCTCTTGATGAAAGTAAAAGAGGAGAGTGAAAAAGTTGGCTTAAAGCTCAACATTCAGAAAACGAAGATCATGGCATCCGGTCCCATCACTCCACGGGAAATATACGGAGAAACAGTGGAAACAGTGTCAGACTTTATTTTTTGGGGCTCCAAAATCACGGCAGATGGTGATTGCAGCCATGAAATTAAAAGATGCTTACTCCTCGGAAGAAAAGTTATGAACAACCTAGATAGCATATTGAAAAGCAGAGACATTACTCTGCCAACGAAAGTCCATCTAGTCAAGGCTATGGTTTTTCCAGTGGTCATGTATGGATGTGAGAGTTTTACTGTGAAGAAGGCTGAGCGCTGAAGAATT
>SJYQ01000614.1:497532-511220 GCA_006410935.1 Redunca redunca | reverse complement strand
CATGAAATTAAAAGACGCTTACTCCTTGGAAGAAAAGTTATGACCAACCTAGATAGCATATTCAAAAGCGGAGACCTTACTTTGCCAACAAAGGTCCGTCTAGTCAAGGCTATGGTTTTTCCAGTGGTCATGTATGGATGTGAGAGTTGGACTGTGAAGAAAGCTGAGTGTGGAAGAATTTCTGCTTTTGAACTGTGGTGTTGGAGAAGACTCTTGAGAGTCCCTTGGACTGCAAGGAGATCCAACCAGTCCATTCTGAAGGAGATCAGCCCTGGGATTTCTTTGGAAGGAAGGATGCTAAAGCTGAAACTCCAGTACTTTGGCCACCTGATGCGAAGAGTTGACTCACTGGAAAAGACTCTGATGCTGGGAGGGATTGGGGGCAGGAGAAGAAGGGGACGACCAAGGATGAGATGGCTAGATGGCATCACTGACTTGATGGACGTGAGTCTGAGTGAACTCCGGGAGTTGGTGATGGACAGGGAGGCCTGGCATGCTGCGATTCATGGGGTTGCAAAGAGTCGGACATGACTGAGCAACTGAACTGAACTGAACTGAAGAACACAGAGACTCGCAGATGGGACCCTAATGGGTCAGTACCTTGACCTCTGCAAAAAGGCTCTGCCTGGTCCTGGTAATTTGGGACTGAGAAGAGGGACAATGAGGCTAGTTCAGAGAGTGTGGAAATAAAAGCTGAGTAATAGAAACCATGCCACTGGAACCCACTGTTTGTGGAACCAGTTAGTGCTACTGGGGTGGAGAGATGCTGCCCAGGTGTCACTGAAAAACTTTGTGTTTGTTCAGGAGGAGCAAGTTCTTCCTCCTGTCTTCCAGTCTCCCTCCCCACCATTTGAGGCAGAGTTGACTTGAATCAAACTGACAGAAAAGAACGATGATTTGCATAGGCCTCACCCTAGCAAAGTAAAGCAGGGTGTGGTTTGATCTGAGAACCAATCACTTAATAACTAGCAAAGAAGGATACTAGGTAGTCCAGAGAATCAAAGATCTTAGAAAGGGCAAGAGGCAGGCCTGATCCGAGAAGCTGGAAGTAGAAGTTCACTAAACTGTTAGTGTGCAGACACTGCAGAGGAATTCTTTACGGTGTTGCTCAAACCACTTTTGACCCTTTTGTGTCCTCAGTTGGGAGTAAAGTATCTGGAATAGAGGCAGAACTTGGCCAAGCTTGTCATACGTCCATTCTAATGGTCAAAAGGATCAGAAGGATGGGATCCCGTAAGTGGCAACCCACTAGGATCATGTGGAGGAGGGAAAGGACCATCTCCGAAGGAAATGATGCTGCAGGAAAAGAGATGAAAAGTTATATACTGCATTAACTGTCTTGCCATAGGCATCTGGCTGGTCACAGGATGTGTCGTATCAGGAGCTCACGGTGGATGCTGAGTCTCTATTTTTACTCTACAGACTTTATAGACTTTTTATATTGCTTCTTTTCATCTCTTACCATAATTCAAGGTAACTTTTATGTATCTTTTAAAAGCATTATTTTTGTTTGAAAATAATTAGGAAGTGGTTTTGATGTAATTGCCTTAGTCATTCCTCTGTTGTTGCTTTTTTCCTTTAACTTTGGTAATGGAAAAAATTCTGTGATAAATGTCTTCATACACGCATCTTGGGCTGTGCGTTAATTGTCTTGACTAGAGAACCCGTAAGAATTCTGGAGTGTCCTTCAGATTCCCGGTATGGAAGTCTGAGCAGGTTGTCTAACAGCTGATGCAAATGCTTCTTCCTGATGGAGTGCAGTGTGCAACTGCACATCCGTACATGGCAGCCCTGCATCCTGCTTCTGCCACCTACTTACTGTGTGAACTTGTACAAGTTATTTCATTTTATTTTTTTGCAAGTTTGTTGCCTCCATTTCTATAGGGAAGATAATACTTACCTTCTAGAGTTATTGTGAGAATTAAGTGAGTTAATATATCTAAAACCCTTAGAACAGGTCTGGAACATACTAATTGCTATGCATATTTATTATGATGATGTGATGATGTTATTATTATCAGTGGGTGTGAACATTTTAAGATGTTAGCTGCAGGCTGCCAAATGGAAACTCATCTTAAAATGACTGAAGACCTAATATAGTCCTCTGAATCTGGAAGCCTGGCAACTCTAGTTGATGTCATGATTGGATTCAAGACTCTTCAAGAACTGTAGACTACGCTTGGAGTCCTGCCAAGAAGAAGCTGAAATATGAAGCCACGTTTTCCAGAGATGAGATGAGGCACAGAAATGGAAGGTTTATTGGCCCAAGAGGAAGCATGCGATGATGGAATCATGATTACAGGAAAGGAAAGACCAGTAGTGGGGAATTTATTGGAAGAGAAGCCACTTATCCCTCTGTGGGGAGGAGAGGTGACTGCAAGCTCTTCATGAGCAGGTTGACCAGAAGTCTGGGTCCCACCAGAGGGGACACTCAGGACCTGTCACCATTAATTCTCAGTTGGGGTGTCCTGCTTACGTTTGGCTTCATACAGCATTGCAGTCCAGATGAGAGTCGCATGCTTGGATCTCTTTTCCCTCTCTGAAAATTTTCCTCTAGGATAATGGTCACCTTGTTACCATCACCAACAGTTTTCAAAGGAGTACTTTCAGAAAGATGCAAAGGGCAGCAGAATGCTTGACCAAACCCCATCTGGTTTCAGAAGCCTGTCTCTTCTCAGACATGTCACTTTCATTAAAACAAACCATGAAGATTCCCATGCCTGTGGACAGATGCAGAAAAGCTCTACTGCAGGCAGTTTCAGAGTCATCTCCATGCAGCATAAGCAAAGTGAAGGTTGGGCCGGTCTCCCACTGCACTGAGTGAGCTTTGGGAGGCTTTCTGTTCTCTGACCTCACACTTTTACCTTATTTGTTGGGGGAGGAGAAGCCAGTCAGGCTGTGTGGAGGCCAGGATATTCTTTGGGGCCACATTTAACCAACAAGCAAGGGGAAGCAGACCCCAAAACAGGATTTTGAATATAGTTTATTCTCAAGGTGTGAAAAGAACTCAGGAAGTGGGTGAAGAAGTGGGACAGGGAAGGAAATTCAGCTTATAAATGGTGTGTTTAGCCAGTTACCACCATGGAAAACTGGAGCTTTATCCCATATAGACACTCGAGGGAAAGAAAGGAAACAGGACCCAGACATATCCTACTGTGGGGCAAAGAAGCTGAGGTATTTATACAACAACTTCCATCAGTTATCACTTGAGGGCTGCTCAGGGAAATGTTAATTTCTTGGCGTTTCCAAGACTCAAAGGCCTGGTAGAAGTGTTGGAAAAATCCCTGGAAGAGATGCAGATACTGGTAGGTGGGAGTCTGCCTCATACACAAATATGGCCAGATCTGAGGATTATGGGTGGGGGTACTTCCAGTGTCTGTTCAGCTCAGTTCAGTTCAGTTCAGTCGCTCAGTTGTGTCCGACTCTGCGACTCCATGAATTGCAGCATGCCAGGCCTCACTGTCCATCACCAACTCCCGGAGTTCATCATTGAGTCGGTGATGCCATCCAGCCATCTCATCCTCTGTCGTCCCCTTCTCCTGCCCCCAATCCCTCCCAGAATCAGAGTTGTTTCTAATGAATCAGCTCTTTTCATGAGTTGGCCAAAGTACTGGAGTTTCAGCTTTAGCATCATTCCTTCCAAAGAACATTCAGGACTGATCTCCTTTACAATGGACTGGTCAAATCTCCTTGCAGTCCAAGGGACTCTCAAGAGTCTTCTCCAACACCACAGTTCAAAAGCATCAATTCTTCGGCACTCAGCTTTCTTCACAGTCCAACTCTCACATCCATACATGACTACTGGAAAAACCATAGCCTTGACTAGACTGACCTTTTTTGGCAAAGTAATGTCTCTGCTTTTTAATATACCACCCAGTGTCTGTTAAATGTAGCTTAAAGGTCAACACCCAAGCTCAGATCTTCCTCTGGTCCTCTTTCCTGTGGTAAATCTCAGCAGATCAATGTGTCCTATGTGGGTAATAATTAAAAGTCTAATTAGTCACATTAAAACAGGAAAATTGTTAACCAACATTTATGGAAAATATACTTCTATATGTGATCATGCATCTGGGATTATTTTGCATGATCTATTTTGTTGGTAGAAATAGACGATAGTGGACAAGTTGGTTGAGAAGTAGAACAGGTCTTGGGAAACAAGACATTTGTAGTCATAGTCCTAATTCAGAGGAAGAGACTGCAGAGTTTTGATATTTTTGTAACTGTGTAGTAGGTCTCAGTAGAGAAAATATCTTGAGATTCTATCCAGAGGGTTGAGCTGGGGTGAAAAAGGATACATTGATCTCATGAGCTTCGGAACATCCTGGTAATAGCACAAGCCTTGTCTTCTTCCACTGGTGTGGTCCCTGCCAAGGCACATGTGCCAAGGCTGGAGGAAGCCCTGCTACTTTGCAGTTGCTTCCAGCCAGTCAACCGTGTGGAGAAAACTCTGTGCTGAAGCATGTGGAATCCATTTTCTGATGGATTTTGTGAGTTGGTTTGGGTTCCTTTTATCACTGAAATGGAGTATTAATTGGAATCATTCTTTCCTCACAAACATTTTTGTAAAAAATTTAATACTTACTTCTTGGATGATGTTGTAGGGAGATTTCATTGCTTTTCCAGTCATTTTGAGGAATCAGATCAGTTTCATTTGTGAGAGTAAAAAGTACAATCTAATCTAATGTCAAAACTTCAGACCCTCCAATACCCCCTTTCCTCCAAAATTAGACGTAACTTGTGACTTGAGGCTCAGCAGGAGAAGGGAAGGTTGTGGTCCATTCTTTCCGTCTTCTTGTCCCACCTCTTTCCCAGTTAACTGTGCTGAATTTGGCTTCTTCAGAGCTGGAGAATATGGAGTGGGGGCTTTACAAAAGGCAGAGGCAATGTTTAATTGTGTTGTCTTTTAATGGTCTGGCTGTCACAAGCCCTCTGTTAACGAAAGGCATCCAGTGGGCGGGTCTTTGGGGTGTTCCCAGAGACCTCCAGGGGGACCTCTGTACCTCACTCTATCTTGGGCAATGTACCCACTCTCTGATGACTTCTTACAGCTCTTCCCCTGTTCTGCCAGCCAAGGCATGTTGCTGGGCATGCTTTGCCTCTATGGGCAGTCCTTTTCAATGAGGTCCTTCTAAACAGCTTAACAATGGATTAAATTTCACAGGGTCCACGTGGGAACTTAGCTTCCTTGATTCACTGAATTCTCAAAGTGAAGTTCATTTCTTTCTTTCTTTTTTCCTCTGGGTGATAGACATCTGATGTGTTTTATTTTTTTAATATAAATTTATTTATTTTAATTGGAGGCTAATTACTTTACAGTATTGTATTGGTTTTGCCATACATCAACATGAATCCACCACAGGTATACACGTGTTCCCCATCCTGAACCCCCCTCCCTCCTCCCTTCCCGTACCATCCCTCTGGATCATCTCAGTGCACCAGCCCACTCTCTCACATTTCAACCTCATCATAAGTTTATTGGGCTATATATATACCATCAGCCAGGGAAGAAGATTCTACTTGTTTCTCCTGTCGGACAGTCTAAAAATTAGTTTTTGGGATACCCCTACTTGTTTGGGGGTAAAAGAAGGTGTAATAATCCTAATGATTCTACTTTTAATTAATCCATCTCATTTTATGTAGTTGTTGTTCAGTCATTAAGTTGTGTCCTACTCTTTGCAACCCCATGGGCTTCCCTGTCCTTCACTATCTCTGAGTTTGCTCAGACTCATGTCCATTGAATTGGTGATACCATCCAACCGTCTCATCCTCTGTTGTCCCCTTCTCCTCCTGCCTTCAATCTTTCCCAGCATCAGGGTCTTTTCAAAGGAGTCAGCTCTTTGCATCAGTTCAGTTCAGTCGCTCAGTCGTGTCTGACTCTTTGTGACCCCATGAGCCACAGCATGCCAGGCCTTCCTGTCCATCACCAACTCTCGGAGTCCACCCAAACCCATGTCCATTGAGTCAGTGGTGCCATCCAACCATCTTATCCTCTGTCGTCCCCTTCTCCTCCGGTCATCAATCTTTCCCAGCATCAGGGTCTTTTCAAAGGAGTCAGCTCTTCTCATCAGGTGGCCAAAGTACTGGAATTTCAGCTTCAACATCAGTCCTTCCAAAGAACACCCAGGACTGATCTCCTTTAGGATTGACTGGTTGGATCTCCTTGCAGTCCAAGGGACTCTCAAGAGTCTTCTTCAACACCACAGTTCAAAAGCATCAATTCTTTGGCACTCAGCTTTCTTTATAGTCCAACTCTCACATCCATACATGACTACTGGAAAAACCATAGCCTTGACTAGATGGACCTTAGTCGGCAAAGTAATAATGTCTCTGCTTTTGACTATGCTATCTAGGTTGGTTATAACTTTTCTTCCAAGGAGTAAGCGTCTTTTAATTTCATGGCTGCAATCACCATCTGCAGTGATTTTGGAGTCCAAAAAAATAAAGTCTGACACTGTTTCCACTGTTTCTCCATCTATTTCCCATGAAGTGATGGGACCGGATGCCATGATCTTCGTTTTCTGAATGTTGAGCTTTAAGCCAACGTTTTCACTCTCCTCTTTCACTTTCATCAAGAGGCTCTTTAGTTCTTCTTCACTTTCTGCCATAAGGGTGGTGTCATCTGCATATCTGAGGTTATTGATATTTCTCCCACCAATCTTGATTCCAGCTTGTGCTTCCTCAAGCCCAGTGTTTCTCATGATGTACTCTGCATATAAGTTAAATAAGCGGGGTGACAATACACAGCCTTGATGTACTCCTTTTCCTATTTGGAAACAGTCTGTTGTTCCATGTCCAGTTCTAACTGTTGCTTCCTGACCTGCATACAGGCTTCTCAAGAGGCAGGTCAGGTGGTTTGTTATTCCCATCTCTTTCAGAATTTTCCACAGTTTATTGTGATCCACACAGTCAAAGGCTTTGGCATAGTCAATAAAGCAGAAATAGGTGTTTTTCCAGAATTCTCTTCCTTCTTCCATGATCCAGCAAGTGTTGGCAATTTGATCTCTGGTTCCTCTGCCTTTTCTAAAACCAGCTTGAATATCTGGAAGTTCACAGTTCACATATTGCTGAAGCCTGGCTTGGAGAATTTTGAGCATTACTTTACTAGCTTTTTGCATCAGATGGCCAAAATATTGGAGCTTCAGCTTCAACATCAGTCCTTCTAGTGAATATTCAGGATTGATTTCCTTTAAGATTGACTGGTTTGATCTTCTTGCAGTCCTAGGGGCTCTCAAGAGTCTTCCAGTACCACAGTTCAAAAAGATCAATTCTTCAGTTCCCAGCCTTCTTTATGGTCCCAGTTCTTACATCTGGATGTCAAAGACAGGCTGAATGGTTTGGTAACTAGTGGTCTAAACTGCACAGATGTGCTCTAACCACAAACCCAGATCTCAGTGGCTTCAAACAAAGGAATTTTATTTCTGGGTCATATTATTGGCCAAAGTAGTTTGGTGTTGGGAGGAGCTCTGCTCTGTGCCGTTGTTCGATATCCAGGTTTCTTTTCCTAGTGTCTTTGCTGTCTTCTTTGTGGAAAGTCTAATTTTGCATGCTGGCTTCCTTTGATAGTCTGGTGAAGCTTAGGGACCCTTTCTCAGGATAGTATTTTTAAGTGAATAGAATACAATAGTCAAAATGTTAATAAAGTGTGTTGAAAGTGATAGATGTGCTTCTTTATTACACATTAAATAATAAGACTGAGGTGGCAGGTCTAACAACTTATGTACTTTTGAATGAATAATGAACAAAAGAGTATTTTGAGATACCTTTAACAACTGAAATATATTAGGAAACATCTGTGACTTCTATTGGTGACAAAGTCACTGATATCATATAGTGTTTGTCACATTAATAAATTGAAGGAAATGGTAACATCAGTTAGAAGTTAATTTATATCACTGCATTTTTTTCTCTCATAAACTTCATGGAGTTCCTGAAATGAATCCCTTGAAGATCTGTGGACTGTGGTTTCAGGACTGTGTTTTGTAAGATTTGACCACAGTTATGAAAAAAGGCCTGGGGAGGCTGGGAGGTACCCTTCCTTGCATCCACAGTCTTGGCAATTTGGCGTTGTAGTTCTTCCATCAAAAGGTAGAGCTGGATACTTGTTTCTTCAGCCTGCAGTGCCTTTATTTCTTGCTTTGGGCCCATAGAGTGTGGTAGGGATGACATTGACCCAGTTCTGATCCTGGCCCTCAGGAAACTTCTGCTTTTTTGTTTTGAACCCTGCCATTCCCGTGTGAACAATCTGGATCTGTCTGCTCGATAATGAGAGACATGTGCTCAGCTCTTCTGTCCCTTCAGCCAACTGCCAGCTAACTGTCAGGAGTATAGGGGCCAGCTGCCCTACAGTGTGCTGCAAACAGAGGGCATCTGCAGTGGGATGAGAAGTACTACCCTCTGTATCCTGCCCAAGTTACCAACTTGCCCAGTTGTGCCTGAAATAAATGGTTGTTTCAATCCACTGAGTTTGAGGTGGCACTTTCAGTAGGAATAACTCCTCATGCAAGGAAGATCGCACCAATAAGTACTGATGCATCCATAAGTACTGATGCAAGGAGGATGGCCCCACTTTTAACTGATTTGACTAGGTGGTGAGATTGTTTCTTTCCCTTATCTTTTGTTGTTGAAATCTAATTATAGAGCCCTACTTACATACAAGAGATATTGTAAAATGTAGTCCATTATTATGTCCAGGAGAGGGGGACAGAGATATTGGTGCATCTCTGTCAGAGGCACTTATTTCTCTCTGTTTTGGAGCCTCAGCTGAAACTGCTACTCAAAGACAGACAGGTGTTAGTTGCTCAGTTGTGTCTGACTCTGTGCGGTCCCATGGACTGTAGTCTGACAGGTTCCTCTGTCCATGGGATTCTCCAGGCAAGAATACTTGAGTGGGTTGCTGTTCCCTTCTCCAGGGGATCTTTCTGAACCAGGAATCAAACCCAGGACTGTTACTGCCTTGTTCCCATCTGCCTCCAAGGAGGATAAAATTCTGGTTTAGTAGATTCAGGTCCTGGTCATGTTCACTTGAAGGAGAGAAAGGAGAAAGCATGCAGGTTGAGCCATGATATTCAATTGCATTTTTAAAGCACATATGCCTTCTCAAGGAAATCAACCCTCCAATGCTCATTGGAAGGACTGATGCTGAATCCGAAACTCCAGTACTTTGGCCACCTGATGTGAACAGCTGACTTACTGAAAAAAAGGCTGATGCTGGGAAAGATTGAGGGCAGAAGGAGAAGGGGGTGGCAGAGAATGAGATGGTTGGATGGCATCACCGACTCAATGGACATGAGTTTGAGCAAACTCTGGGAGATAGTGAAGGACAGGGAAGCTGGTGTGTTGCTTTGGGTCACAAAGAGTCGGACACAATGAGCAACCGAACAACAACAAAAACATGCCTTCTTGTGTATAGTTCCTTTGAGACCCCACGGGGAAGAGGCTTCATGGCAAGATTTATACATTCTTATTTTGTGTGTTGTGGTCAATTCTATCACAGCAACATTAGCATCTCTGTTCATTGCTCCTAGGGTGTTGCATACAGTCTAGTGTATCTAGAATCTAGTAATGTGATTTATGATCCACAGGTTTGAACAAGGAGTCCTAAGACCACATAGTTAAGGTGAGGTATGCTGGAGGAATTGTACTGTATTCCCCACACCCAGGTTTCAACCTCTTCTTTCTAACTTACAAATTATGCAACCTTGGGAAGATTCCTTAAGTGCAGACACTGTTTCCTTTTTGCAAAATGTAGACAATCATAGCAAACATCCATGTTTCTTGTGAGCATTACCTGAAAGAATGTGAAAGATTAAATACTTCATACTTGTAGATGTTCTACAAATACAAACTGAATCTAAAGGATGAGCAGGCAGGTTTTGTTAATCAGCACAATGGGACCATAAGCCCATGTTAGGCCGCTATCTAGTATGAACTCAATTACTTAATTTCCTCTTTATTCTTTTCCATGGTTTCATTCATCTTTTGCTATAGATATCCATTCTCATGGACTTTATGCATATTCTTTTTTTGGTGACCTGCACTGCGAGGCATGTGGGATCTTAGTTCCCCAACCAGGGATTGAACTCTTGCCCCCTGCATTGGAAGGATGGCGTCTTAACCACTGTTCCCCCAGGAAAGTACACCATATTCTTAAATTCATTTATATTTGGAAAATGTAATATTGTTTTGTATATATTTGTGTTTTTAAATTTATGCAAATGGTATTGTGTTCAAATTTTTTTTTAGCCTTTCGCCCAGTGCCTTGTTTGAAATGACTGCCCATGGTGCTGAAAGTGATCTCACTTATATTACTTTAAGGGTAAGTACTATTAATATTATCTAAGTATTTTCTACCTTTAACTTACTCATTCTCATTTGTTGGACACTCGGGTTGTTTACAATATCAAAATCATGCATTAAAAGCATCTTTTAAAGTTGCCACTTTATACTAACCTGATGGAAAATTTCTCTGGGATGAATGCTTAAGTGAGGACTAAGTAATAGAGGGTGTGCACACTAGATTTTACCAAGGACAGCTAAAGTGACTTTCCAGAAGTCTTTCCAGTATCAGTGTATGTACTCACCAGGACTGCACAGGGAGCCTGTTAGTTTTACATCTTCAGTTTTTCTAAACTTTGTATTTTAATAGATGTGAAGTATTTAATTGTCATATGAATTTTTATTTCTCTCCTTTCTTGTGAGAGTATCTTTATGTGTGTGTTGGTCTTTCAGGAATCCCTCCCCTGCATCATTTCTTCATGTCCCAGAGAATCCATTTTCTCAAAACCACGCACCAAGCAAACCTCCTTTCCCCATAGCTTTGAAGA
The DNA here is from genome assembly GCA_006410935.1 of Redunca redunca. Lineage (NCBI taxonomy): Eukaryota > Metazoa > Chordata > Mammalia > Artiodactyla > Bovidae > Redunca > Redunca redunca. The sequence goes on along the minus strand of SJYQ01000614.1, from coordinate 500,397 downwards.
GTCACCTTTCAGCTCAGTTCAGTCACTCAGTCATGTCTGACTCTTTGCAACCCCATGGACTGCAGCACGCCAGGTTTCCCTGTCCTTCACCAACTCCCAGAGCTTACTCAAACTCATGTCCAATCGAGCTGGTGATGCCATCCAACCATCTCATCCTCTGTCATCCCCTTCTCCTCCTGCCTTCAATCTTTCCCAACATCAGGGTCTTTTCAAATGAGTCAGTTCTTCGTATCAGGTGGCCAAAGTATTGGAGTTTCAGCTTCAGCATCAGTCCCTCCAGTGAATATTCAGGACTGATTTCCTTTAGGATGGACTGGTTGGCTCTCCTTGCAGTCCAAGGGACTCTCAAGAGTCTTCTTCAACACCACAGTTCAAAAGCATCAATTCTTCAGCGCTCAGCTTTCTTTATAGTCCAACTCTCACATCCATACATGACTACTGGAAAAACCATAGCCTTGAGTAGACAGACCTTTGTTGGCAAAGTGGTGTCACTGCTTTTTAAAATGCTGTCTATGTTGGTCATAACTTTTCTTCCAAGGAGCAAGTGTCTTTTAATTTCATGGCTGTAGTGATTTTGGAGCCCCCCAGAATAAAGTCAGCCACTTTTCCCACTGTTTCCCCATCTGTTTGCCTTGAAGTGATGGGACCAGATATCATGATCTTAGTTTTTTGAATGTTGAGTTTTAAGTCAACTTCTTCACTCCCTTCTTTCACTTTCATCAAAAGGCTGTTTAGTTCTTCTTCACTTTCTGGCATAAGGGTGGTGTCATCTCCATATCTGAAGTTATTGATATTTCTCCTGGCAATCTTGATTCCAGCTTGTGCTTCATCCAACCCGGCATTTCACATGATGTACTCTGCATATAAGTTAAATAAGCAGGGTGACAGTAGACAGCCTTGATGAGTCACCTTTAGTATGTGTCAAAGTCACATACAAAATGGGATCTATTTCTTTTGTTTTTTTAAAGATTTTTTTGATGTGGACCATTTTTAAGTCTTTATTGAATATGTTACAGTATTGCTTCTGTTTTATTTTTTTTTTAGATACATATATATATGTGTGTGTGTATATATATATATACATTTTGGTTTTTTGGTTGTGAGGCATGTTGGATCTTCATTCTCTGACCAGGGATCAAATCCATACCCCATGCACTGAAAGGCAAAGTCTTAACCACTGGACCACCAGAGAAATCTCAAGTGGGATGTGTTTCTGAGTCTCTAGTCCGCTCTACATTTGTTCTGTGTATCTCTTTGTATGCCAGTCCATACTGTTTGTGTTACAATGGCCTTTCCCTGTATCTCAATACTACTTGTAGTAAACTTTCTGCTTCCATCTTTCCTGTTCTAAAACTGACTTAGATCTTCATAGCCTTTGTTCTTCCTTTTTATCCTGACAATTAATTAGTCTATTCTCTGAATACAGTTTATTAAAAGGGCTAGCTTTTTGCTGTTTAGCACAGGGGGAGCTCAGCTCAGTGCTCTGGATGACCTAGACGGATGGGACTGGGGGGTGAGAGAGAGCCTCAAAGAGGGGAGGGGTATGTGTATACATATAGTTGATGAGCATTGTGTACAGCAGAAACTAACACAACATTGTGAAGCAGTTATACTTAAACAGGAAGATAGAGAGAGACAGCTTTTAATAACAGATTCATAAGTGAACTTAATCACGAATCTCCACTTCTAAGAAATGGTATGTGTATTCTTATTTTTGTTCCTTTTGTTTTGAGTGGTCACTCTCATTTTTCCTTCAGCCAAAGAGCTTTCTGGAGGGTGATTTTTTTTTTACATTTTTAAGTGGCCTTATTTTAGAATTAACATGCTCTTATTAATTCCTGGTCTTACTGCATTTTAATGAGAGGATGTGGCTGCAGAATACTTTTTAGAACTCTTGATGGTCTTTGTGATCCATTGTATGATGGATTTATGTGAACGGCCCATGGGCACTAGAAAGCTATTTTCCATAGAGTTAAAATTGGTAATTATTAAGCCAGTCTTTCTGAATTATTTATTTCAAATCCTTTAATCTAGTTTTGTTAACCCATAGGGGGCCCCAGAGAAGTTTACAAATGGCTTCCGGGGACTCCTAAGCCCCCTCACATGTAGGGAGTATGCATGTTTCTGAGTAAGGAGAGTGCTTTCATGAGGCTCTCGCAGGGATCTGAGGGTCTAAAAAGATAAACGGCCTCAAGATCTTGGGTTTTGTCTCACGGTTGTTTGTATCTATGATCTGTCAATAGCTGTAACAGTGCTTTTACAGTTTTTTCTCGCTTTGCTGCTACTTCTCACATGTTGACACAATGTTGACTGATGCATAAAGATGCATGGAAACTTATGACATTGCTGTGGATTCTATTATTGATCAATATAAAATGATAATTATGAAATCCCTCTTATAATGTTTGCTTTGAATTCAGCTTTATCTGACTTTATTATCCCCGTTGTAGCTTTCTGTTTGTATTTGCTGACTTTGTGCTTTGTCAAAAAATTTCAGTTTTATGCTTCTTGCTTAATTGGATTCTTTTTGTATCAAGCATATTTAATATGAAATTTTATCCCTTTTATGCTCATTGCAACAACGGATATACTTGCTTCTACCTTATGTCATTTGCTTTTATTTTGTTGTTGATATTCATGGTTTTCTTTGTTATTGTTTCTGCCTTTTGTTATATGAATTTGTACTCATTGGTTTTCTCTTCTTCAGTGGCTTGTGAATTTTGATTGCAGTCTATTTTGAAACCACATTTTTAATTTTTAGATGTTTTTCCAAATATATTCTTATAGACATCTATTTCATATTACAATTGGTGTCCTTCAGTCCCATTTATAGTATAATAAGAATTAGAACTTATTCTCTTTTCC
>SJYQ01000614.1:485070-496170 GCA_006410935.1 Redunca redunca | reverse complement strand
TACTGTATTGGTTTTGCCATACATTGACATGAATCCACCATGAGTGTACATGCACTCCCAAACATGAATCCCCTCCCACCTCCCACCCCATAACATCTCTCTGGGTCCTCCCCATGCACCAGCCCCAAGCATCCTGCATCCTGCATCGGACATAGACTGGCGTTTCATTTCTTATGTGATAGTATACATGTTTCAATGCCATTCTCCCATCCTATCCCACCCTCTCCCTCTCCCCCATAGTCCAAAAGTCCACTCTACACATCTGAGTCTCTTTTGTTGTCTCACATACAGGGTCATCAAAGGTAAATCTTAAAACTACCCCACTCCAGTACTCTTGCCTGGAAAATCCCATGGACGGAGGAGCCTGGCAGGCTGCAGTCCATGGGGTCACTGAGGGTCGGACACGACTGAGCGACTTCCCATTCGCTTTTCACTTTCATACATTGGAGAAGGAAATGGCAACCCACTCCAGTGTTCTTGCCTTGAGAATCCAGGGTCGGGGGAGCCTGGTGGGCTGCCGTCTATGGGGTTGCACAGAGTCAGACGCGACTGAAGTGACTTAGTAGTAGTAGTAAAGTGATATATTCATAGGTTAAAACATCAAGCAGCAAAGAATGGTGTAAAATAAAAAGTTAAGTTTTTTCCCCCACAGCCTAACCCCTTGCTGGTGGTAAGCATGATCAACAGTTTGATGGCATCCACTAGCAATATCTTTTGCGTTCATATGGAACACACACATATGTCACTCAAATAAGATAATGTTTTCACATTGTTCAGCACCTTTTTAGTTTTCCACTTAATATATTTTGAAGCTTTTCCTATGTCAGTACATATAGAATTATTATGCTTGTTTTTAACAGCTCAAAAGCTGTTGATGTAACTTTTTAATTCTAGATGTTTTTACACATACATGAATGTACTTGGATTAATAAGTGAATCTACATGTACCCACTTCCTAGTTCTAGCAGTTATCAGTATTTGGCCAGTCTCAGTTGCCATATTCATCTCTCTTTACACTCCAAACACTGATTTATTCCTTATTGATAGCTTCAAAGTAATTCCCAGATACCATATCAATTCCTCCTTAAACTACGCATTATGCATCTCTAACTGATAAGAACTCTCCCTGTGTGATCACCATGCCACCACTACCACATTTAAGGAAAATAACAAGTCTTCTTATCTCATTTCCACTCCATAGACGCGTTTGCCTGACTGTCTCAACTCTTCTTCTGAAGTTGGATCGCCTGAATCAGGACCTTCACAAAGACTCACACATTTCATTTTGGTTTTTATATGATTCTTCAAGATGTACAATCTGAAAACTGATTTTGGATGTCAGTTGAAATATTTGTTTTCTCTATTTTCAAATTTAGAATTTGCTTTTTTCCTTTAGGATTGAACCGTGTGTGTGTGTGTGTGTGTTGAATGTGTGAAGCATTTCTGTTGTTTAGAAGTTTAAAGGATGTAAGAGTGAATACTCAGAAAATCCTTGCTTCTGTGCTCCTCCCCTTCATTCTATTACTCTTCCCATTATCCCTGACTTCAAAGGTAAGCATCCATTCTACTTGTTAGTAAGTTATCCTTCTATTATTTCTCTCTCTCTTTTTAAAAAATATTTATATATTTGGCTTGCTGGGTCTTGGTTGCAACATGCAGGGATAGAACCGGGGCCCCCTGCATTGGAAGCATGGAGTCTAAGCCACTGGATCACCAGGGAAGACCCCTGGTATTTCTTTTGACAAAAATCACTGTGTATGTGTGTATGCGTGTATTTCCTGGTGTTTCTTACACAGAAGGTATCATATTCTATACACTGTTTGAACCTTGTATTTGTCGCTTAGTTCATCTTGGAGCTCACTCTGTATTGGTCCAAATAACATTTCCTCATGCTTTTTGTGTGGTAGCAGAGTACTCTACTGGGTGGAGATACCCTGGCTTGTCTAACCAGTCCTCTGAATAATCTTGAGCACATATTGTCTGGTATTTGTGCAAATGTATTTTCAGGATAGACTTCTGAGATGTGAAATTGGTGGGTCAAAGGGAAAATGCTTATGTAATTTTGTTAGATATTGCTATCATAACATAGGATCTATTTTTATACCGTATTTTCTTTCAGACCAGATTTCAGCAATTTTTCAACAGCAGGCTTTGGTTATATTCTCTGTCCACTTGTGCTATGGTTGAATTTATCACATTCAGTTAACTGGCAAATAAATCTGCATAGTAATGGTTCCACTTCTTATTTCTGGCAGCCTTTCATTTTCTTTATTGGGGTAGTGTCTTTCCTTCACACCCAAACAATTGGGCTCTGAACATTGCATGTGAAAATCTACATTCCTACAGGGGGTCTCTGCCTCTGCTCCTGCCCCAGATGTACTCAAATACATCCTGCTTTAGCTGCTATCCAGGTCACTTTTTGGTGTTGTAATCTTATCCCGGATGTAGAAAAATTGTGCTTGGTTATTTGGGGAGTGGGTACAGGAGATGATTACTATTTTGTTTTCATTATGGAAGAATTGGGAGCAGACAGAGGCAGTAGAGGGGTTGATCTTCAGTTTTCAGTTCTGTTGTTATAATTTTTAGGTGGAGTTTTCTCTGGATTATATCTGTTCTTTTCAGATTCATGGATTGCCTTTCAGTCTAAGTTTTTGGGATAGTACAATTTTTCACCTTTTGCTGTATTTTCATTGGTATTTCAGTGAGATTATAGATAGGAAAACTTGAATTGGAGCTGCTTGTCAAAAATATTTTTAAATCAGAAAACTCTTTGGTTTTTTCAGAATTGTATCTGTCCGTTCTTGCTGTGTAACCAACCACCTTCAAACTCTGGCTAATACTAATGCTACTAATACTATAGTCTTGCCCATTTGTGGTTTGGCAGAACATCAAGTAGTCTAGGCTGGGTTTGGCTGGGAACTCTGCTTTAGTTGTTGGTCTTATTGGGTTTAGTTCTTCACTGCAGACTGGGCTCAGGTCTGCTCTATATACGTATTCAACACAGGCTGAAGTGTCTGGAAAATCTCACCCCTTGCTGAAGAAAGAAGTAGAAGAGAGATACTAGAAACATGTATTTCCTTTTAAAGCCTTGGTTGGGAACCAGCACATTGTCACTGGGCCCCAGTTTCATTGGCCAAAGCATGTCAGATGACTGAGCCCACATTCAAGGAACAAAGAAATTATGCCATATCTTGTGGAAAGGACAGCAAAACTACATAGCCAATAGCATGGGGAGGGAGCCCAGAGTATTTATTGTTTGCAGGTACTATGCAAATCTTCCACAATTGTTTGTATCTCCACCTTCCCCCAACGTGTTGAATAAAAATATATTTCCTTCTGTTTCAAAATGAGGAAGCTGAGGTTGAGGAATCTTTAGGAACTTCCTCACCATCAAACACCTTTTCCAGGATTTAGGTGGGATTTCAAACTAGGTCTCTATCCCTTTTCTGACTCTGCTCCTTCAAACTGAATTTCTCTCCCCTACCCCTCAATTGTTCAAACACACAGTGCTCAGGGAGGAAAATCAGACACAGAACCAGTTATAAGCCATCTGGCATTTGAAAAGCTGCTGTTGCTAAGTCACTTCAGTCGTGTCCGACTCTGTGCTACCCTATAGACGGCAGCCCACCAGGACCCCCTGTCCCTGGGGTTTTCCAGGTAAGAACACTGGAGTGGATTTCCATTTCCTTGTCCAATGCATGAAAGTGAAAAGTGAAAGTGAAGCTGCTCAGTTGTGTCCAACTCTTAGTGACCCCATGGACTGAAGCCCACCAGGCTCCTCCATCCATGGGATTTTCCAGACAAGAGTACTGGAATGGGTTGCCATTGCCTTCTCTGTTTGAAAAGCTGCCACCCACCAAAAGTTCCCTTATACATGAAGAGGTAAAGGAGGCACCCTTGGGAAGAGCCTCGATTTAGTTGATGAAAGGGAACCTGATACCAGGTGTCAATTAAAGTCTCTGGTTAACCTTGCCACTTGGTGCTGGCTGGATCACAAGGCTTGGAAGAGTGGTGCAGAGAAGACCTCGAGAAAAACAACTGTAGCCACACCTGCCATCCCATGATTAACATTTCAAAATCTGCTGTACAGAACGGGTTAGCACAGAACCTCAGCCTTGGAGGCATATATATAATAATGACTCACACAGTCATTAGTGTGTGAACCCCAGGCAGGGAGCTCACATTTCCTATGAGAGAAGAGTTTTGTTCAGTCATAAGCGCTCTCCTACTGGGTCTGGAATTGCTCTCTGCACCAAAATGCCTGACTTCATTTTCTTTGAATTTAAAAGGACCTTCACAAACATTTTGGCTTAAATATAAAGAAAAACTTTTTATAAAGGAAAAGAAATTAGAAAAAAAGATTAGTAGACTGTTATGGAAAATAGTTTCATTGAAAATGCCTCAAACCAAAGTGAAAGTCGCTCAGTCATGTCCAACTCTTTGCAACCCTATGGACTGTAGATCGCCAGGCTCCTCTGTCCATGGGATTCTCCAGGCAAGAATACTGGAGTGGGTTGCCATTCCCTTCTCCAGGGGATCTTCCCAATCTAGAGATCAAACCGAATCTTCTGCATTGCCGATAGATTCTTTACCACCTGAGCCACTAGGAAAGCCCAAATACAGTTAAAAATATTAAGAATATGCCCCCATCCATACCATCTTTCTAGATTCTATATGTATGTGTTAATATGTGATATTTGTCTTTCTCTTTGTGACTTACTTCACTTTGTATAATAGGCTCTAGTTTCATCCACCTCATTAGAACTGACTCAAAAGATACAATATTGTTTCCAGGAACGATAAAAAAGGAAAAGAACCCTGATAAATGATGCTGTGAAAGTGCTGCACTCAATATGCCAGCAAATTTGGAAAACTCAGCAGTGGCAAGGTCAGTTTTGATTCCAATCCCAAAGAAAGCCAATGCCAAAGAATGCTCAAACTACCACACAATTGCATTCATCTCACACGCTACTAAAATAATGCTCAAAATTCTCCAAGCCAGGCTTCAGCAATACGTGAACAGTGAAATCCCTGATGTTCAAGCTGGTTTTAGAAAAGGCAGAGGAACNCAGAGTTTGGGCCTCAAATATCAGCCCTGCTGGTACACTATGTATTCATCAGTCTCCTCTGGTCTTTTCTCAGTCTCACTTGAACTTCACATTAGTTATAACTGGCCACATTGATACCTAGAGTTTGTCTCCTTGTGCTTGTAAAAAGATCAGCTTTGACACTTTTTCTTACTGGTTACAAGAAGAAAGAAGCAGGGGCTAGTTTGTACCTGTGGATCTTGAGACTTTCTTGCTGTTCCAACCAGAAGACATTGCAAAAGCATTAAAGATTGGGAAGTCAACTCCATAATTAACAACACATCCTTTCTTTCTTTCCTGCCTGGGGGAATGCAACTCTAGACCTTTCATTGGGGAGGGTAATCTTACTGGATTATGACCTGGGGGAAAATGAAATCATCTTGAAAGAAGGTAAAACCATCACAGGGGCTCTTTCACTCTTTTCTTATCTCATTTCAAGTTGTGTTCTCCAGCCCTTGAACCTCCAAGGATTCTTCAGCCAGGGACTATTTGTGTTTGGTGATGAAGTCTTAGGGAGGGAAGACCTTCAGTCTTAACATTACTTGCTTCCTGCTAAATCTCAGGATCTACATGTATTTTCTGTTGTGTACATGAAAGCTTTTCTGTTAGAGAATTTTTTTAATGGAAATGGCTCAGTTGTAGTGTTGATTATGGTTCCTTCTTGGCTAAGAATAAGTAACTGTCTGTAGCAATATCTGAAACTCTTCACTAAGTTCTTCTCAGAACCGGTCATGGGCAAAAATGAAATCTGAAAAATTCATTTTTACTAGGATTATATTGCCAGTTCTTTGTTTCTCCAGCATGAGACCTCTGAAGTTATTACCTGCTCCTAAGGAGATCAGCCCTGGGATTTCTTTGGAAGGAATGATACTAAAGCTGAAACTCCAGTACTTTGGCCACCTCATGCAGAGTTGACTATTGGAATAGACTCTGATGCTGGGAGAGTTTGGGGGCAGGAGGAGAAGGGGACGGCAGAGGATGAGATGGCTGGATGGCATCACCGACTCGATGGACATGAGTCTGGGTGAACTCTGGGAGTTGGTGATGGACAGGGAGGCCTGGCGTGCTGTGATTCATGGGGTCGCAAAGAGTTGGACATGACTGAGCGACTGAACTGAACTGAACTGAACCTCAGATGATCTCAGTTGCCCCCCTAGTGTTTGCTTTCTGGCAAGAATCATAAACTGAATCACAACAAGATGTAGGCAACTCTGAGGAGAAAGCAATGCTTTTTACAGGAATGAATGAATATTACCAAGATGTTGGTGGCTTCCAACCTGCGATACCTGAACCCCAAGATTCTGTGTAGATAGGGAAAGAAATATCTTTGAACTATTTTCAATATTTAAAAGACATTTACCCGTGAGACAGTCATCTAGCAGATAAATCAAATTTCCTTCTTTGAACTTTAATTTTATCAACTCAGTGTGGTAATTTGAGTTAACATGTGCTGAAGAATAATTTATAAATACCAAATATTTGTTATTCAAAAATCCATCAGAGATGTGATTCCTGGGAGAGATTAAAATCAGTTTGAAGGGCAAAAAATCTGAATTTCTGAATTAGAGAAATAAAGATTTAATAGCAGTGTTTCCAACATCAGTTTGAAACTTGATAAAGTAGAGAAGGATATAGAGAAGTAGGAAATGAGCATCTGCTCAGGGTCTGGCTGGACACTTACACACAGTCATTCTTTGGGTGGTGGGTATCTTCATGTAGAAGCTGTAGTTTATCCCAGTCTTTCCCTAGGGCTGAGTGCAACAGTTACTTTTTCTGTGGAAGGTATTTCCTACACATTTATGAAATGGGATGGAAGATGAGAGAACTCCCCCGAGAATACACATCTGAGCTAGTATTAGAATCCAGGTGTGTCTCAAGAACTTCCACTTTTTTCAGCTTCACCTTGACTTTATATCGGTGAGATGAAGAAGAATCATCCTAGATGTCCTGAACTCATCCACACAGGAACATGCATACTGTTTTCTGTAGATTCACCATCTGTACACCTGCCCATCTTGGAGCTACTGTTCGTTGTGATGTGGCTATCTGTCTTGAATTGGAAAACTTTCTGCTTTGCACAGTACTGACTGTTTCTCCATATCACTCCAAATAAAGAATAGTGTGGAAAGGAATGGCTGAGGTTAGTTTGCCCGCCCTGTGCCCTTTTGGACACAGAAGGTGTGTGTGCAGGCTGTGCTGAGGCTCACGCAGTCTGGCTTTGAGCTGCCCATCTGGCTGGGTGGGGGGCTGCTTCTCTCTTGCGTCTCCCTTGTGCTTCCCTCCAGGGCCCGCCTCCCAAGCTTGGTTTGCTCTCATTTGAAAGCTGAAGCCTGGCTACAGCAGGTCCAGGTGCAAAAAAGACGAAAAACTAAACAAAGAAAAACTGAAGCCCACTGACAGTGTGAACCTGGAGAAAAAGCTTCCCTTTCACAGTCATTGTCTGGTTCTGTCAGTCAGCCCCAGGACTCCTCTGCAGGACCAGGAAGACATAGTTAAGAAAAAAGGATGTGGCTGACGATGGGACCCACACACACAGGCATGCCTGTGCTCAATCACACAATACAGGCATGCAGAAAAGGAGGGAGAGAGGTATGGTGATCATACCTTATGTGTCAAGGATGCGAGATCTCTCTGTTCACTGTTGCATTCTTTTATTTTCAACAAACATTCATGGAGAAGCCAGTCCCAAGGAGCCCTGTAGCAGCACTCTGCAGGCTCTCAGTGGGATACAAAGCCACTTAACACAAGTCTCCACCCTCACAATGTAGATGAAGAAGCATAAAACCAAAATGAACAGAAAGCAAATAAAAACAGCCCCCCCTCCCCCAAGCCACTAACCCAGGAACCAACTTGAAAATTTCTGAGCACTTTCACAAACATCTCATTTAGCCCCGCATGCAAGGCAGGTGAGGCAAGTGTTATCTGTGTTTTATAGGTGAGAACAAGGGCCTTGTTGAAGATTGCAGAGCTAGTAAGCAGCAGCCCCAGAATCCAGGTCATCTAGCTCCTGATTCAAAGCTTTCCCACAATGCGATGCTGCCTCTGTGTAAACACTTGGTCACAATACAGCACTCTGTTAGGAGAGTACAAAGGAAAAAAAAAGATTAATTCTTCCCGGACTAAGGGAGATGGAGGATCAGGCTTCTCAAAAGAAGTAATTTGCCACAGGTAGAGGGAATACAGATTGTTGTTTGCAGAAAAACACGGTGGGATGGGGAGGTAACCAGTGTTCCCATGCAGAGCAGTGGTGAAGAGGTTGATATGTTTAATCCAGACTTTACTAAATGATCAGGTCTAAGTCCAAGAGAAAACAGTCAGACACATGAATGCATCTGCCTGCAGCTTGCCTCCTGGATTTTCAGTCCCTGTATGAGGACCATCAGTTTCTCAGGAAATGGGTCATGAGGCATAAGGAACCCTCTTCATTAGCCCTAATCCTCCTCTAATCCACTGACTTGGTACACCTCAGGGTGGAGATCCTGTCAGTAAACTATGGAATATCTTTTTGTTGGTCTACTCCATGGATGTGAGATTAGGATTCAAGGTATTATTTTGCTCCAAAGAAATGCTTCATACTTCCTGTGTGGCTTGTAGCGCATTGTTTGGTGCCTGCAATCCTATTTCTTCATCTGCAAAATGAGGGTAATTATATCAAACACGAAGAGTGGTTGTAGTTATCAAGTGAATTGATTTTTATGAAGCCCATGGCAGAGTTCCTGACTCACAGATACCTGGTTATAAGTATGAGACATTTCTGCTACTATTTGACATGAGGAAGAGGAATTGGTGAAGGCCTGCTACATGCTGACCCTACTCCTCCTCCATTCCAGGATCTGCAGGGCCAGCGTGACCAAAGGCCGAATGGACCCCATTGTCATAATCAAGTGAGGTCCTTAAAAACGGGGTGCTTTGCTGAGACTTGTGTTTCATGGGTTCATGGAGAAGAGGAAGGAGAAAGCCAAGTTTAGTTTCTGATCTGGCTGAAATAGTGGATCTCAGTGTGTTTTCAAAGCTGTGGCTTTGGTTGGGTGGTTCAGTTTGCCAATGAGATACCATAACAAGCAGATGATATTCAATGTGTGGTGAGGGAATAAAGTATGGGTCTGCTAACTCACCCATTATGAGTGACCACAGACAGCAGCTGGAGATGGGCAGGGACTGGGGCCAAACCAAAAGAGCTGGGACTTGAGCAGGAGTGGCAAAGTGGAGTGACGTCTGTGTCTTCAGAGCAAAGGTGGCATTTTCAGGGGAAGAGACAGCTCTGTGATAACTTGGACCTCCACAGCTCATTTCCAGTTCATCAATTCCTGGGTCTTTGGCAGCATAATAAAATCCAGATCCCCACGGAATGGCATGGCTAAGGCTGTCTTGCACCTTGTAGCCTTATCCAGATGGACTCAGGATTTAGGCATGATGGGGTGGGGATATCTGGGACTGAGCAGGACTGGAGAAGAATGGAGCTGAAGCCCCCATGAGGCTCCAGTTCCTGGCTGTTCATTGCCGGCACCTGAACCCTTTACTGCCTCTGGATTTTGATGATGCCACAGGATCGTTCGTCACCTGTTGAAACAAGTGTCTGATACTCTGTTCATACTCCACTTGTATGTCACCATCCCATCAGGTACATCTTCCACACTTACCAGAATTAGTTCCACATTTGCAGGAATTAATATCTTCATCTAGGAATGCATTTGCAACTCTGGAGACTCTTAAGTGTAGAGGAACTATAACAGGTAATGGGAAAAAGTATGAGTAAGAAAAGCATATCCCTGGTTTATAAGTAGGTGATATATTTTCTCAATGGTAGAAGTCAGGGTTCAGTGCTTGGGAATTTTAATTTCACTCAGTGGTCACTCATGACTGTGGCTAACTTTGCTGAAAGTCAATTCTATCTCCTGTGGAACAAATGGAATTTGGACTTTGATTCTACGCAGGTAATAGGGATAGAAAAACTCATGATTAAAAGTAGAGTTTAGTTCAAAAGATAAGAATTTCTCAGTGTAGTGAATGCACCATTTGTAGCTGATAATATAGTTAGTGTGGCTTACTCAGCACCCTTTTCACCCTCCTTGCTATAGAGAATGAATCAAATGCTAAGAACTACATTTCCCAGACTCCCTTGCAGCTAAGATTTTTCTGTGACTTAGATTATAAGGCAAGTGTCCTTGCAATAAGCCTGGGGGCAGATGACAATAATGTCAGGCACCAATCATGCAGAGATATGTACAATTTTCTGGAAAATGCTGTGGCAGCATATTCTTTCTTTAGGTTCATGTTCCTGTTTCATAGAAGCTATGTCTTCTCTTATTTTTCTCAAGGTAACCAACAATCTACATTTTTATGAAAGTTTGTTCTCTCTGCAGAGATTTTATTTTTTCTGAGTTGCCTCTTTTTATGTTGTTCATTTTGATCATTATATTTTATGTTAGAGGTTTACCTAGAAGGCTAATGATTCTTGATCGTGTATAAAAGAGGTGGGGGGCTAAACCCTTGGAAACCCTGAGCAAATGAGTTGGTTTGAAGACTGTGAGCATCACAGTAGGTCGTCTTACTGGGGAACCTCGACGTCAGTATATTCTGGTTCTTCCTTTGGAGCTAGGCAGAGGGTGAAGGTCTGGCTGTCAGCATTCTAAGAGCCTAGAGAGGGAAGAAGAGTGACCTCTGCATTCAGTTCATATAACCTTACTTGATTCCACTGCTTTGGGTCACATTGCCTACTGTCGTCTGTGCCAGCACGGGAGCTTTCTGCTTACCCCTCACCTTCTCAGAGGGAGACTTCCAGATTTCCCCAGGTGGGAAGTCTCGAGCAGTGTGGGGTGAGCATGGGGCCTGGAGCACTATCTGACCCTTCATCCCTCCTTTACGATTTGACTTCTCTCTCTTTCACCCCATTACTGGAAATACTTAATGCTCACAGTACCTGAGCTTTTTGATGATTCTGTTGTGTTACTCAGGCTTGCCTTGGATTCCCTGCTCCCTTTTTAAAATTCAGTTTTTGAGTAACACTGAAACA
>SJYQ01000614.1:473190-484970 GCA_006410935.1 Redunca redunca | reverse complement strand
TAGGGGGTGGGAGGGAGGTTCAAGAGGGAGGGGACACATGTATATACCCATGGCTGATTCATGCTGATGTATGGCAGAAACCAATACAATATTGTAAAGCAATTATCTTGCAATTAAAAATAATCAAAAAGTTCTGTTTTCAACAGTTTACTCAGTTACCCCTTGTCCATCTTTCATTCACTTGGCAATTTTCAGCATTTTCTTTCTATCTACTCCCCTGTTCTTTAAGAAAAACCTTTATACCTTTAACAAAAACCCCTTTATTATAGCTTTAATGAGGTTTTAGAAAAGGAGGAAAATCAGATATTTTCAATCTTCCATCTTTATGTACACCTGTCCACATATGTCTTTATATCCAGTTCCTACCATTTATCCAATATTCACAACACTAGTAGAAATGATTATCTACTTAAATTTATTACTATACTATAAGCACAATTCATATTATTCTACTTTTACAGACACTTTCATTAGCTATATGTTTTAGAGCATAGGTGTACTTTAATTTCCATACATGAGTGGGAGAATTTTAGATACACAGGTCTCAGTGATTCCTTCCCAAGAAGATCAAAGTGAAAATCCAAAGTATCAGGCTTTTAGTTAGAGTTGGATATTTACGTTGCTTCAGTCATTTCACTGTTATGATGAATATCTTTGTACATAAAGTTCTTCATGCATTAGTATTACTTCTTCAGGCTTGATTCCCAGTAGTGAAATTACTAGATTCCAAGCTATAAACATTTTTAAAGCTTTGGATTCTCACTGTCAAATTTCCTTCTAAAAGTTATGGCATATTTGCTCGACAGAGTGGAACAATAGGTCAAAATCTGTTTGGTACACCCTTGAGAAGCCATCCACACAGCTCGTCTGGAGTCAGGCACACATATTAACACCAAAAAATCTTGGCAGTTCCTCCTTTGCCCACTTGTGATGCCAGTTTCTTGGTCGTTATGACAGGAGCCAATCCCAGACTTTCCCTGCTACATGGGATCCTGCCATTTGCGATTCAGGAAGCACTCGCCTCATGCTTAGGTTGCCCCCAAACGCACAGGAACAATTCTGTGTGGCAGCTCCCAGTTTTAGCGAAACTCTGAGAAATTCCAAACAGGAGACCGGTGGCAGTCCCTGAGCCTTGTCACTGTCAGAGCCCCTCCCTCAGGGTCCCCGTCTTTGCTGAGCTCCATGGGTGGGGCCAGACCCATGGAAATGGCGTTTCAGGGACAAGGAGAGAAGGATGTTCATTGGGACTGGAAGGCCTCTGTAGCTGTCTCCCCTTCACCAGGGAAGTGTGTACTATGTGTCTGTCCTTTTACTTAATGGTGTATCTCCTTTCATACATGTTATTTATCTTTAAGCAAACATGTAAAACAGAACAGGCTTGGATCAGCTTGAAGGGAAAAATGGGTCCTCATTCCCAAATGAGGACCTCATCCTTTACCATCTTGCAGCGGTCAGGCCAGGGGTTGCTTGGCTAGAAATCCCCCAGGGCCCACAGATGGACAGAAGGCAGGGCTGTGTCACAAACAAACTGAAGCCCAATTCATGGCTTTATTATGTGAAGGATGTGTGTGTGTGTGTGTATGTATGCATGCAAACGTGTACATGCACTAGTTTAGTGTTTGGGAAATAACAGCTGCTGCTTGTTACTTGTCACTTTTTAGGGATGGTACATCCTATAGTGGGCTTTCCTGGTGGTTCAGTGGTAAATAATCCACTTACCAATGCAAGAGACATAGGTTCAATCCCTGGGTTGGGAAGATCCCCTGGAGGAGGAAGCAGCAACCCACTCCAGAATTCTTGCCTGGGAAATCCCATGGACAGAGAAGCCTGGTGGGCTACAGTCTGTGGGATCCCAAAGAGTTGGGCACAATTTAGCAATTTTGGGGGCTGATGGGGAAGGTGGTTGTGTGCAGGGTCCTTATTTGTGAGCATCTTCATCCATAGGCTCTTAGGACCATAAGGCAACCCTTTGAGGGGATCCTAGAAGCCTCCTCAAGGACTGATGCTTTGAACTAATCTTTGGAGAAACCAAGTCTATCTCTCTGACTGGCCCCTGTTCACTGATTATTGCAACGGTCCTGGTAATTTTCCTTTGTATTTTATTTCTGCATGAAATGTCACAGAAGTCAGCACCTAAAAGCTACACATATTGTAAGAAAGAGCTTCTCTTTTAATGTTTGAGACAGTTGAATTCTTGATTCATCTATCTGACCATCAGGGTTTTCAACGTTTGAAATGGGATCATGCTTCTTAGCTCATAAGGCTGTTGTAAGATTAAAATGACCTTCTTGATGCACTGGGCACAGTGCCTGCCCACAGTTTATATTCTATATGCTAGTTCCCTTCCTTGGTCTCAAGAGAGATGTGCCTTTGGTGGTGGGTCCCAGTTAGAGACCTTTCTGGACAACTTATCAAGGACAGAGTTCCTGAATCATTGCTCCCATCTGCTTCCATGGGGTTTAAGTCATTGACATACCTTTGGAAATCTCCTTTTACACTGCCACTTCCTCTCATTTCATTAGCAGGGATTCTCAAAGTGTGGTCCCTGGACCAAGAACATCAGCATCACCTGGGAAGTTAGAGATGCCACTTCTCAGGCCTCAGCCTGAGCTGCTGAATCAGGCATTCCAGGGATGGGAGCCCAGCATATGTGTTTGAACGAGCCTTAGAGGTGATGCTAGGGTAGACTCAACTTGGAAGCCACTGGTCTAAAGGCACTGAATGCTCATTAATATTGTGTGCCTTCACATTTGGCCTGCTGACTGGGCACACTCCACCTGCCTTATGATGGTGAAATCAGTTGAAACCTCTCCCCGTGTCTCCAGCAGAGGCAGACCCTGTAGTGGAGTTTTTATCTTGTCTCAGTGACAGTGTTTCTTCTCACCTGTCAGTGCCCGGGCACAACTGGGGTCCTGGAACTTGGCAGGGCCTCAGCCTGTGGCGGAGGAACCTGTGCTCTTAGCTCTCCTGCAGCCCTGCATCAGGATTATGGGGCATAAACTTCATTGTAGTTTTACTTTTACTTTGCAATCGACATTCTATCAGTTCTTGAAACTATTGCATTTCGCCAAGTGGAGAGGGGAAAAAAAAACCTTCAAATGTTACTGAACACTTGTTTAATAGGCTGTTTTCCCTGATCAGAGGTTCAGAACATGTGCCAACATTTTCTTCATTTTCCACTTCCAAAATTCTGTCATCTCTGTAGTACTTTGGGGGAAATTCTCACTATGTCAAGCAGGGCACTCAGAGTCTCTGTAACTGTAATCTTTGGAGTCAGGATCCTGAATATTGCCATCAAATCCTCATTCTGTGGTTCCCGAGTGCTCAGCACAGGCTGAGGGTTTTATCCATTGAATGGACAAGCTCAGTGCACATCTGCCCTCCTCTACAGAGCCTACAGGTCTGGCTTGATCAATTGCTGGCCTATTTTGAATGTTATTGAATTAAGACTTCCTTGAATAGGCTGTGTTTATCCTGCAAGGAGCTCTGCCAAGATGAAATTAGATTTTATAAGGTCCCGGATGGTTGCAGGAGCCATAGCAAGGCTTTAATATTTCAGAGAGCAATTATGCTGGGCTTGATCTCAAGTTCAAGTTAAAATTTTCAACATCTTTGTGCAATATTTGGTTGGAGGTTATCAAGCATAATGGTGAGAGGCCTCAGACAGTACCCTGAGCTTCAGTTATTTTGACTTTGGCTGGAAGTGGAAGTAACTCAGTGGTCCAAACAGAGATTGCTGTGGGAAGGATGTCTGCTTTCCAAGCATAGGGGCTTGGTGCTTGCTGTACCCTCTGTCCTGGAGTGCATGCCAAGATCTTCTCAGGTTGTAGTTCTTTACAGCATCTGCTAAGAGGCTGTATAGGGCAGGAGCTAAGGGCACAGACTCCAGAGCCAGACTCTGTGGGTTAGCATGCTGCCTCCCCCTCTGGCTAACTGTGCGACCCTCAGCGTGTAATCAAACCCTTTGCTGCCGTGGTGTCTTCAGCAGTGAATGGAGATAATAGTACTGACTTTATGGAGTTGTTGAGAGGGTTAAAATAATTCATACATGGAGAGTGCTTTGAATATCTCTGGGCACCAAGAAAACCCTCAATCATTGTTAGCTAATACTATTATCATTCAGGTCCAGTTCCAAAATGACCTGTCCAGAGAGGCCTTTCCTGACCACTTAATCCAAAACAGTTCTCCCCGCGCCACTTGAATCATCATCAGGCCACCACGCTACAGCCCTGCCACAACCTGATCTGAGAGCTTGCTCTGTTTCTTTCATGTCCTGCCATGCCCAGAACATAAGTTCCATGACATCAGGGCTGGTGTCTTGGTCACTGCTGAATCCTCAGCACCTAGAGTACTGCTGAATCACCGCTGGCATTCAGTCAAAATGTGCTGAGTGAACTATGGGTTCTGGAGCTTGCCCACTTCTGACCAACTCAGAGAGAGGTAGCCCTCCTGCAGTGTGGGGAGGGAGGCATGATCTAGGGCCCACACAGCCCTTGGAGGCCAGCTCACCACTTGCAGTTTTTGAGACCGTGGGCTTTGCTTTGGGGGAGTTCAGAGTCTGATTCATTCCAGCATCTTCTAAGGCCCAAGAGATGTGCACTGCTCCGTAGGAGCACAGTGAAATGCGGTATCTCCAAAGACTAAGATGACTTGGTCTTTCTAGCCCTCTAAGGACCAAAAATAAAATGAGTTTATGTTTACATGGAGGAGGCTTGGCTGGCCTCATTCAGACTCAGGGAGATGTATGCAAACTGGCCACACCACTCATCCTGCCTCCTCCAGTAGACGCCTGCTCACTTGCCATGAGGTTTTGCTACTCCAGGATCTGGTACGCTTCACAGGCAGCCTTGATGTGATAGAAATCTTATTTCTTCTTTTCCAGACTTGGCCAAGGGTGCATAACATTTGGATGCCCAAATCTGTAACTCTCGATGTTGTGCTTCTCTATTTATTATTATTATTATTTTTGGCCATACCACATGGCCTATAGGGTCTTAGTTTCCCAACCAGAGACTGAACCCATAACCCCTGCAGTGAAAGTGCAGAGTCTTAACCACCAGGGAAGTCCCATGCTTCTCTATTTTATAAGCAGATTTATTTGTAAGAATGCAGCCAATCTGGGAGTGCTTGATCAAGACCCTGTAGGGATCAGGCACTTGATGACTCAAAGCAAGGCTTTCCCACCTGGTTCCTAAGTTTGTTTTCCATTCCTCCCATAGTAATCAGGACAGGATAGGCTATGCTGCAGAAACAAACAATCCCACTGTCCCAATGACTTAATGCAAGGGAAACTTACTGCTATTGCTGTGTCTGGGGATTCTCTCAGATTCTCATCCAGAGAGTGACTCAGTGAGTCAGGTTGCTCTCCTTAGGAAGTTGCCCCCAGAGTCCCTGCAGAAGGAGAGGAGAAACCCTGACATTGTACGCAGATTCTCCCACTTCCGCTCGGAGGTGATGCACTTCCCCTCTGCTTCTCTTTCATTGGTTAGAGCTGGTCACATGGCCCAGCCCCCTGCAAAAGTCTGTAAGTGTTATCTTCCACGTACTCAGTTATTTCCTGAGAGAAAATAACTCTTATGCAGAAAGACTGAGGCTACTCACTTTGCACCTACTATTTTTATTCCTTCTTTCTTTTGGCGGCCACATCGCATAGCATGTGGGATCTTAGTTCCCTGACCAGGGATCAAACCTGTGCCTCCTGCATTGGAAGTGTGGAGTCTTAACCACTGGACCACCAGGGAAGTCCCTGCACCTACTGTTGGAAAGGACATTACCCCAGAAATTAAAAATATATTTGTTTTCTCTACCAAGATAGTAGCACAACTTGAATCTTCACTGTCTAGAGGAGAAAAATAAACTCACATATTTAATATTTAGCAGGGTTACCCTCATGGCAGCAGAACTGTTAGACTGTGACCCAATAATGCATAGGATTTGCATAGAAGAAAAAAGCAATATTTCAAGGACTTGGGACATGTAAGCAGTGACTCAGAGACAGGAATGATTATGAATAGTACCATTAGCATGAAATTAGAAAACTGCTCAGACGTGAGAGTCTTTGAGGGAGAAGCTAACTACCCAGAAGACTTATTCTCTAACTTCTGAGGATTGGTAATAATATACAGGGATGAAATATTCAGGTCCTTGGATAGAGCTGCCCAGGCATTTATGAATTACTTCAAGAAGGTGTGTGGATGCCTTCTATAAGCTAGACCCTGAACTAGAAAGGGACATGTATATAAGTAAGACATTGTTCAAGGCTTTAGAAAACTCATGGTCTGATGGGGGATACTGGTTAACAAAATAATAATGTCTTACAACATGGGACTTGCAATACAGAGGTGTGTTCAAGGTGAAATGGTGGGTTGTGAGGTCAGAAAAACCTTCAGGCAGGAGGCTGTGTTTAAATTCATTCTGGAAGAATGGATAAACAATAGTCAAGTAGATAAGAGAGTGAGAGCATTCCAGAATACTGTGTAAAGACAAGGAGGTGTGGAACAGCAAGACATACTGTGGACTGGAGAATACATACATAAGTAAATAAAGTATGATTGGAAAATGAGGTGGGAATGGCAGGGCATGCGATGTCGCTGGAGTGGTCATCTGGGCCAAGTCACAAGGAGTCTTCTTTGTCAAGTTAAGGAGTTTGGGTCTTATCTTGAGGATAATAGGATGCCTTTGAAGAGCTTTAAGGCAGGAGCATAAGGTACTAATGACCCAGTTTTCTTTGGGAGTGGGCAGGAGGATGGGTTAGAGATGATGAAGCTAGAAGCAGGCAGACTGGCGGGGAGACTGATGAGCTGGTCCAGGTGAGAGGCGGTGGGATCTGCACGAGAACAGGAGCCCCTGGGGATGAAGGCGAGACCTAGGGAGTCTGGCATTGTTGCCGCGGAGATGAAGGAACGGCACCTTGCACTTTTACTGCCCCTCAGATTAGGTACGAGGAACCCAGGAGAGCGCATGATGAAGGTAGGATCCATCAAGAACTGTATGACGTTTCTAACTGTGGTCTTGCCGAATGTGACAAATGCTGTTGGTGCCTTGTCCAGATCCCATTTATCAAGCTGGGATGCTCACCCTCTCACTGCTGGGATGTAGGCTGCTGAAAGCTCACTGATGTGTGGCTTCTCCAGAGGACTGTCTTCCTTTGATGGGTGCTGCCTGGCCCTGGTCATGCACATGGGAAGCCTGCAGCCCGCGATGGATGCATGTGGGAGCACAGCAGAAGTTGGGCCTAAACAGAGCACAAGTTTGCACTGAAGTTTCTCTCCAGAGCCTTTATGCTCCAGTCACGGCTGGGTTTTACCCAAGACCTCCGTCCTTGCTTGGCTCCCTCCTCTGCTTTATCCCGCTTCACTCCCTCCCCGGTTTCTGACGGCACCCCCTTAGTATGTCACGTGCACCAGAATCCTTGTCGCAAGCTCTGCCTCAAGAAAAACCCGTCTGAGATAACAGGAAATGTTGGAGGTGGATGTTAATAAAAGGCTGAAAAATAAAACCCCCAAACGGCTAGCCATCTGAGGACAGTGAATTGGAAAACATAGTCTGAGTGTGAACGATGCGGTGGCACTGAGGGCAGACACCCTAATCCTCTTGCTGAGTTTATAAAAGAGAACCCGGATTCAACGTGTGCGCGTATGTGCTGCCCTTAGGGATTGGGGCCACAGCTGCCGAGTTCCAAGCCCCATCTGATGCTCATCTGCCTGGAGAGAACGCGGGAGGTGGTGGACAGCAGAGTAAGGGGCTGAAGAAGCGTTCTTTTGTTTCAGTATAGGCAAACCTTGGCAGGAAACCTGTGGGGGCAGGGCTCCAGTGGCCTCATCTGGAAAGAGAAAGGTGGGGGCAAATAACCTCAGCTTCCCCCAGACCTTGCTTCAGCACTGTCCTTTGAGATGGAATTGCAAATGCCAATAACATCTATCTCCTTTTTTTTTTTCTTCCCTTGCCTGGATGGCTCTGAAGGCTGAGGGCTGCAGAAATAGATAAAATGTGTCCCTGGCTCACTCCCCTCCTTTTAAAGCCACCTTTACAAAGCCCATGGCTCCCTCCTGTTCTCTTTATGCTGAAAAACACTACTCACGTGGGCAGATGTCGTTTTTAGCCTGTACGTCTGGGTCAAAGGCTCCGAGCCCAGTTTTCCCATTGTTTCGCTGTCTCCTGTTCACAGCAGCCCCCGTCTCACTGGGGGGCAGGTGGGCCAGGAGGAGGCTGGGCCAGTGCCGCGGGTGGCCTTGCAGTTACCCTCCTTCCAGTGAACATGCATCAAGTCGCTGGCACGCAGAACAATACTAAGAGGGACTGGCTGGGATTTTTATTTTTGACATCCCCTTCCAAAAATCTCTGCTTTATTTGGCATGGGGACAAAATGCAACTACCCCCTTCTGCAAAGACTGTAAAAACCATCTCCAGACCAAACCTCCCTTGGTGCTTTAATCAGGCAGCTATAAGGTACCAAGGCCAGTTGGATGCTGAGGGTTTGTGTGCAAGGATGAAGTGCTCCAGGTTATCTGAGACCCTGTGGGCGGTTGTGACTTGTCGTTTTAGCTCCTGGTCTTATGGATGGGCTGAGGGAGGGAGTAAGAGAGGAAGTCAGGAGAGAGTGGTCAAACAAAACAGAGAGAGAGAGTAGGGGAAAGAGAGATAAGTGGGAGGAGATGAAAAGGAAGCCATTGAGGGCTGGCGAGAGAGAAATTAAAGAGAGGGAATTGGAAAGAGAACTAGAGACAGAGAGACAAAGAGACACAGAGAAGAAAAAGGGACAGGAGAGTAGAAAAGTGAGGGGAAGAAGAGTAAAGAGTGGAGAATCAGAAAGAGAGAAAGGCAGAGATGTGGATGAATTAAAAAGAGTGGGGGATTCTTACTCATTGAAAGAAATTTGGAAGAGGGGGGTGGGTCATGGGCTGAGGCATAGTTGTGTTGGGGAAGGGTAGTTATGAGTGAGGAAAACTGATGAAAATTCCAAAAAACCATCTTGGCAGGCCCAGGATTGGGAGGAATGGGGATACATCACATGAGGCCACACTGCTTTAGGTCCAGGGCATGCTGGCTCTTCCTAGGACTCTGGTCTTCCCAGCACATCCCCATGCACCCAGGCAGGGGCTGATATTCCTCAGCTGCCCTTCTCTAAGAGGAGCGTGGCTAAGGATCATGACCTTCTTCCTGACTATCTGCTGAGTGGGGTAGGAAAGCAGACGATTCAGGACGATGGACAGAAGCTTAGGGCACAGGGTTCTGCCTCTGTCCCCAGCCAGTGTGCAGCCTTTGGTAAAGCCTGACCTTTCTGAGCCTCCATTCTCTCGTGTATAAAATGGTGATGACAGTGGTCCTGCGAACTGTTTCTGTCCAGTGTTGGCGGTCCCTCGTACATGGCTTTCTCCCCCTTCCCTGTGACATTTCCTAGTGGACTTCTCTGAGTGATGGGAGCTTTGGGTTTCTTCCTGACACAGCTTGAGCCCCCTGGGCTGCCAGGAGCAAGGTCCCAGGAATAAGAAAAAAGCCCTGGGTTGTAGCCTCTGCCAGGCACAGAGACACCACTCCGGCAGCCGTGAAGACTTAGTTTGGTTTGGCCTTTGCAAGGGGGCAGGGTTGTGGCAGTGTTTTATGCCCAGAAGACAGTGCTGGGGCTCCTCCAGCTCACTTTTGGACCCTGGGAACTTTGCACACTTAGATGATTGGGGGGTACTAGGCATGCTAATGAGCTTGGTGGTCGGGACGAAGCTGGGGACTTGCATCCACCAGGTTCTGCTCAGCCAGGGTGAGAGGGCATGCAGTCCTGCACTCTAATCCACCGGGAGTGAAATGAAATCAGTGAAATGACTACTTTTCCCAGGCCGCAATTAGAGATGGGTTTTTCTCTCCAACTGGTTTCATTGTCTTTTTGGCTTTCTGGCATATCATCCCCCGGTTCTGGTTCTGCCCTGACCCAGGCTTCTTGTGCTCATGGGGCTGCCCGCCCTTCAGTGTGCGTCAGGCAGAGACCAGAGACTTGGCGTTGCCAGAGAGCACTATGCCTGGTCCCATTTAACCTGTTGAAATTGATCAAAGGAATGGCTCCAAAGCCAACACTGTGGGTTGCTTTCCTAATGCCGTCATTCACCAGGCCTAGGGTCCAGGCTCCACTGCATCCATCCCCTCCTCCTCACCATCGCCCCGAGGGTGGAAGGAATGCAGCACTCCGTGTTTCCGTGCAGATGTGACAAAGCTCAGAGACATGAAGGCCTTGCTTCCAAATGGTGGGGCCAGTCCTCCAGACTCATGGACCCCAAGCTCCCAGGAGGACCATGGCTGGGGCTGCTGGGTGGAAGACTCTCATAGGTGAGGGAGGGGCAGCCTGAGTCAATGTGGATGGACAGGAAGAAGCTCCCCTTGCCTTCGGCAGGGGTCAGAGTGGTGCCAGAAGGTTCCCTCTGCTGAGGTTAGAACCGGTAGGGATCCTGACTTGGCCTCACCACCCTGCTAGTGTTGAACATTTAATTGGAAATACACCCCAAAAGGGGGTGGAGGAAAACTTCAGACTGAGATGACTTTAGTCATAGAACTCTAGATATTTAGTTTCAGTTGTTGCATCTTAGTAATTAAGGGTTTGAAAGGAATGGACAGGCTTTCCCTTGGTTTGCAAACGTGCACACCACCATACACACGCGCGCGTGCGCGCGCGCGCACACACACACACACACACACGCATGTGTGCACGTCACTGCCTTCAGATTTAGAGAGAGCCAGCTTGCACTGCTGGGACAGCTGGGGAAGCCTCCTTGTCTCCATTGCCTAATGGCTTTCAGGGCCCCTGGCAGGAGGACCTCACCTGGTATCCTAGCATCACCTCATGAGGAAGGAGCAGGGACCATATCCTGCAGCAAGATGCTTTGTCTCTATGCCTTTTCCCACCTGGACTGTTGGGTTCTCTGCTGGAGCTGGAGAGATTAAGGCACGATTATGTCCCTGTGTTCCCTTGGGCTCCATGATGTCCCCAGGCAGTTGGCTCAGGCTGTTCTAGAGCTCTGATCAGTTTGCAATGCAAGGATCTGTTTCCAACGGTGCCTCCCCCAGTGCACTGTCAGCTCCCACTGAGCCCAGGGCCACACCAGGTTCATTGTTCTCTCTGAGCACAGAATTTGCTGGTGGAGCAGCTGGAGAGAAGGCTCTGAGGACAGAGTTCAGTTCAGTTCAGTCGCTTAGTCGTGTCCAACTCTTTGCGACCCTGTGAATCACAGCAGGTCAGGCCTCCCTCTCCATCACCAACTCCTGGAGTTCACCCAAACTCATGTGCATCGAGTCAGTGATGCCATCCAGCCATCTCATCCTCTGTCGTCCCCTTTCCTCCTGCCTCCAATCCCTCCCAGCATCAGGGTCTTTTCCAATGAGTCAACTCTTTGCATCAGGCGGCCAAAGTATTAGAGTTTCAGCCTCAGCATCAGTCCTTCCAATGAACACCCAGGACTGATCTTTAGGATGGACTGGTTGGATCTCCTTGCAGTCCAAGGGACTCTCAGGAGTTTTCTCCAACACCACAGTTCAAAAGCATCGATTCTTTGGCGCTCAGCTTTCTTCACAGTCCAACTCTCATATCCATACATGACCACTGGAAAAACCATAGTCTTGACTAGACGTCTGGACCTTTGTTGGCAAAGTAATGTCTCTGCTTTTGAATATGCTATCTAGGTTAGTCATAACTTTCCTTCCAAGGAGTAAGCATCTTTTAATTGCATGGCTGCAGTCACCATCTGCAGTGATTTTGGAGCCTAAAAAAATATAGTCTGACACTGTTTCCACTGTTTCCC
>SJYQ01000614.1:419970-473043 GCA_006410935.1 Redunca redunca | reverse complement strand
ATTCCAGCTTGTGCTTCTTCCAGCCCAGTGTTTCTCATGATGGACTCTGCATAGAAGTTAAATAATCAGGGTGACAATATACAGCCTTGACGTACTCCTTTTCCTATTTGGAACCAGTCTGTTGTTAGAAGCTAGCATTACCCTGGCAGCCTTACCACAACTCCAGCTCTGTCCTTCATCTGCACATGCAGAAATCCAGACTTGCCCGTGAACCAGAATTTCAGGAATTCCTAAGAAACTGGGGATCTGGGCTAGCAAGTAACATGTTAGTTTTGCAGTAGGACATAGAGTAGGCCAGACCAGAGTCCCTACCCCCTTGAGAATAAATCTGCATTGGATACCCAAGGCATCCAATCAAGTTTGGTTCTCAAACTTGAAAAAGCATCAGAGAGGGCTTGTTAAAACACAGAGGGCTGGGCCCCGCTCCTGCAGTTCTTCGGAATCTGGGGTGGAGCCTGAGAAGTGTATTTCCATTATTTTCCCAGAGGATGCTGATATGCTGGTCCAGGGACCCCAACTGTGAAAACCACTGTGCTAGGTCAGTATGAATGAGGGAAGGTACATGGCCCTTATGGTCCCCAGACCCTGGGGATCTGCAGGGGTGTCTGGGTCACTGTACACTACACTGCTCCCACTCTTCTTTCACTTATCTCCTCCTTGTAAAATCAACCAAACCAAAAGGAGAACTCTTCACGACAGCAAAAATGACCCTCAACAATAACAACAACTACCACGAAACAATAGGGTAGAAAATGCACCCTGGCTGTTGTGAAATGTTTTTGCACAATGTCCTTAGTTGGAAACGCCCCCCCAGTGCAGGACAACAAGGAACTCTGGCTTGGTCTCGGTGGGCTGGAGTTTGTCAGCAAGATCCTCAGCCCAAGGGCAGGAGGCAGGTCAGGTGATGGCCCTGCTCGGAGGAAAGCATGCCAGAAAGCTGGTGTGAGGATGAGCCGTCCTCCCCACCTGTTCTCGCCTAAGCACAGCTGTCTCCTAAGGCATGGACGCCTCACCATCTGTGCTTTTAACGTGTGAAACACATTTTAAAATATACTATTTAATTAAAAATGGTATTTGTCAGCTTACTGCTGTGCCAACTCCCTTCCCAGAGTTGTGTTGTTGCTGGGGCTTCAGTAAGAGAGGAGAAGAGTCGACTTTCCAGGGAGCAGAGGTTGGGTGGCAGGGTAGCAGTTCAAGGCAGAGCTGCAAAGCTTTTCAGAAACAGCAGTAAGACCCTTGCATTGTTCTCAGAGATCTGAAACCCTCCAGAGGTCAGGGTACTGTTGTTTCTGGAAGGGATGGGCACCTCTTCACCCTCCGTGAACTTTTCTCCCATTTGCAGAACAGACCCTGTAGATAGTAACCCATCAGTATGTCTACTGAAAAAAAAAAAATTCCAGTAATATACAAGCTACACATCCCTGCGTAGAAGCTGCCTGGGTACCCTGGGTGTCATGGCTGGCATGAACCGTCTTCCTCTTTCAAAGTCTAAATGATAGCTCTGTTGAGCCGCTTTGCTTTGCTCCATCGTGGAAATTCGGAAGATTTTTCATAGTGTGAGTGTGACAGACTGTTCCAGCTGTGCTATGAATTCATGCCTGCTCAGCTGGTACTGGTTTCTTGTGGTGAGGAGTCTAGGGGTGTTGTCCTCTGGGCTTTTAGCTGTGTTGTCAGCCTTGGAATAAATCGTACCCATGTCTTATGGCAGAAGGGAAAGGGTGAGGAGGGAGGAAAAGAGAGAGAAGAGAGAGCGAGCCTAATTCTGCACAGATATGTTTTCTGATCAGTCTCTAGAAAAATCTTCTGTGTTCACTGTGTGCCTCAAACCTAGGAACAGTAAATGATTTTTTTAACACAAGTTTTGCTTTTATTCTAGCCTGTAGGTTGAAGGCAGAAGGACCACCAGGTGGGGCTAGAGAGAGGCTTGTTTGGGATGAGGCAGTAGCCAACTTACTGACAGAAAACAATTAGTCTTGAAAGAGTTTACTTTTCATGTCTTAAAATGGAAGTGAAGTCCTAATGAGTCTTTGCAGTTCATGGTTCTTCTATAGAAAGCTCTGTGCAGTGCCAAGCATTGTCCCTTCAGCCTCAAAACAGCAGCAGGCAACTGCTTTCTCTGCTCTCTTGCCTCCTGCCTCTCCCTGTTCTTCCTGCCTCCTTCCTGCTCTCTCCTCCCGCTTTCTGCTATGACCATTCAAGTGTCTGTGTTGTAAAGCACTTTTCAGAGGCTCCGTGGACTCAAGCGAAAGGGCAGAGCGGCTCAGCCCCTCACATCAGATCTTACCGCTCTAGAGGGATTAGCATTATTACTTTGGAGACATTCCTTCAGCAAACTTCTCCTGAATATGTGTGTAATATCTTCCAGGGATTGCTAATAGCTCTCAGAATACTCTGGCAGTCTCATCTCACTCATGATCTGTCCTTCTCAGTGAGTTCTTTGGAACTCCTCCCCTGCACTTGAAAGCACATAAGATAGTTTTAGTAGTCTTCCTTTCAAAGATAAACATTTTCAAGTTCAGAGTGCAGAGATGATAAATACATAATGCTCTAAGTTTTTGGATTAATTGGTAATTAATTTTTGCAAGGAGCTTTGGAGATAAAAAGTGTTGATGCCATCATGTCAAATTAGTGTTGATTACAAAGATTTTTCAGTTTAACCCTGTGTGGATGTAGGCTTTTTCAGACCTCTTATATTGTGTTTCTGGAACAAAAGGGCACTTCTTTGAAATTTTACATCCATTATCGGATACATGAGAGAGAGGATCAGTAAACTCGACAAACCAGCCATCAGTCTGATAGCAACACACACACACACACGTGCAGGCCTGCTAAGAATTTTGACTGCTTTGGAAAAGACATTCTGTATCACATTGCTATTATCCAGGCTGGAATGAGGAAAAATAGTGATGACAAAATGGGTTATCGTGGAGTCTGAAGATGCACTTCTTCTTGATTTCAATTTGAATGAGATGATGAAGTGCATATGCTGATTATAGCCCATAAAGGTCAAAGAACAAAGCCAAACAGAAGACATGGGGAGGCTGACAAGACCTCAGGAAAGTACCCCATAAAGGAGTGCTGCTGAGCACAGACCTGGCTGCCTTGGGGGAACAGCAAGCCCAGGGAGTCCACCTACAAGAAGAGCCACTGCTCATCAAGCTGCCCTTTGGTTATTTAATCTGGGAATAGGTCTCCTGAGTCTCAGTGTCCCCTCTGAAAGACGGGACAACCATATCTACCTCAGAGTTGTTTTAGGTGGCAAATGAGGTCAATAGTGCCTTGCAGGTGATGTTTTCTGAAAGTGTTATCCTAGGTACCATGATAGGGACTCCCACCTGGGGTTCCCCAAATTGTGCTAGTGATAAGGACCCTATAGGGTAAGAGTATTCTGAGCCACATGGAGCAGTAAAGATAGCTGACATTTGCATTCGGCTTTGGGTTTATAATTCACCATCACTCTTGTTCTTTCATGGTGTCTCCACAGCCTCCTTGTGAGGAGGTCAAGGCAAGCAACATTTCCCCAAAACCAGAAATGAGAAAGTTGAATGATTTGTCTACTCAGATCTTTTGATTTCAAGCCCAGAACAATTCAGCTGCATCTCTAAAGGTACCAACAGTCACGGTGGGGAGTGAAAAGAAGTGGATCTTATAATAGTCTGGCATAAAGGAACCACTCCTCAGATCGAGGGAGGGGACCACCACCTCCTCATTCCTGTGGGTCAGTGAGTGCGAGCTTGTACATGCACATGCCACATACACTCACACACACACACACACACACACACACACACACACACACACACACTCACACCCATGAAGATAGCCAGACAGCCAGTTTAAAGCATCTGCCTATAATTCTTTAAAAAAGGAAGATGCCATTTCCAAAGGCTAATCCAATTTTTTTGGAGGAATAAAAGGAGAAAGTCTGATTTGGAGACTAGTAGGATCGGGGAGAGACCTGCTGGGCTAGCTGGAGAAGTGTGAAAGTGGCGTGCCAGTCTCAGTATTAAGGTACTCCAAATTTAATTCTTCTCTACAGCTTTACACAAACGTCTTTCTGATGCGTGCCTTCCTTCTCTTCTTATGAAACAATGCTGGCAAACGTGGAGGAGAGGACCTTTATTGTGTTAAAAGGAGCTTTATTTGAGACAAGTTTCCATAACGACAGACTTTTTATATATAGAAGCAACACTACCTGCTTTTTTAAAAAAATTCTTTTGGAATCACAGTCTGAGTAAAATCTGGTAAATTCTTAACATATTCTAGAGGTCGACAGAAAGGGTTCACAGACACCTTCAAATCAGTGGGTTCACGGGCAGTTGGGCTGCAAATTGCTTTGCCAGTCCTCTGTGGACCCACTAGCCTGACCCTGGGCTGCAACCTGTACCAGGAAGACTGGAGAGGATGCTGGCAGCTTCCCCAGCCCTGTCCAGTACGATTCCATCTCCCATCTCTTCCTTATTCTCTCCTCTTCTCTCTATTTCCTCACTTATTTTCCTTCCTCTGAATTTGCAGGTTAAAAACATGCTGGGATCTTGGCCGTAAATAGATCCCAAGCTTTGCTTCCTGACCCAGTCACTTGGGTGGGCCAATTAAACTGTAGATTCTGGGGGCTTCATCCCATATAGCCTGAATTAGACCAGAGAACCTTCATTTCTAAGCTTCTCCCCAGGTGACTCTGAGCCCACCACCCTGCCCTGAATCCTGCTAAGAGAATAAGGAACCAGGTTTGGTCACACTGAGCATGGTTTATATGTGAATGCGTTGGACCCTTGTCATTGTCCCAGGACAGATGCTGAAGCTGAGGCTTAGGGAGCTTAAGAAATATGCTTCAAGGTAACTATTCAGTCACTTCTTCATTGAATCACCGAGTGATTTCTTCTTTTGTCATGGTTTTTTGTGTGTGTGAAGGAGGGGGCAGACCCTAAAAAAATACATGGAGGAATAAAGCACAGTGGCTCCTCTCAAAAGTGACTGTAATGAAGAGGATCACACTGCTCGTTGCTGCTAGAACCAGAGTTCAAACCTTGTGTTCTGACCCAGGATCTTGTGGTTTTAGAAAACCTTTTGTTTTGAAGTAATTACAGACTTACAAGAAGTTGTAAAAGTAGTACCCAATTCCTACATCCCCATCACCCAGCTTCTTCGAAATGTACCATCTTACGAAGCTATCATGCACTATAAAAACCAGGAAATTGACATTGGCATGATACAACTAGGCAAACTCCAAGCCTTACTCAGATTTCACCGGTTTTCAGCGTGGACTTTTTAATAACACTCAAGGCCACAGATGGATCTGTAATCCTGCCTTAGCCTTGATGTTAGTTCGCAACCAAAGTGGCTTCTGTTTCTGAGACAGCAGGAGCTGATCAGAACTTGCGGAAGACACAAATCACACTCTGGGTGAGTTTGCCTTTCACAAAATAAAAACGTATGTGATATCCAGTGGACAGGACTGTTGCTGCAAACCGTTTCCGGGCTAGCATCTCCCAGCTGCTCTCAGTGTCTGCTGCCCCTGGCGTATAGTTGATCCTTCTCTGGACAGGTGACCCTCAGCCAAGCAAGAGTGGCCTGGCACGGGGTAAGATATCCCAGCCCCTCCTTCTGCAGCCGATAATGGACTGCCATGGGGGCAAAGAAGCCAATTCTTAGGATTATGGTGGGACCAGTTCTATGACACAAGTCACACTCCGGAGCTCCTAGAGGGTGGGGCTGAAGCACTTTCCTGCTTAGCTACTTCCTTAGCCCCATCCTGAGCCCCCACCCCCTTCCTCCTGAGGACACCCCCTCTGTAGATCCTGTGCCTCTGAACCCCCATGTCAGACTCTGCTTCTAGGGAACTTGAGCAAAGCCACAGTCATGTTTTGCTTTCTTTTCTCCCTTTTTAATTTTGGAGAAGGGCCATTCTAGACTCACAGTAGATTTCCTTGTTGTACTTTGGAGCACCCCATGCCCCCACAGACACGCCCAGATGCCCAGACACACACATACAGACTCCTACAGCCTTATCGCCACCCGGCTATCCTTCATAGACACTGTAACTAGGGCTGCATGGCAGAGGGTGGTGGGGCAATCCTGAGCAGCCATGCTGGACCCTGCCTTGTGTGTTTAAACAAGTTGAAGCTCAAATCAAAGATCGTGCATTTCATGTCAAATTGCATTTCATTAGTTTCTGGACATTGCTTTGAGATAATCAATACAGTATGATCAGAGTGGAGTTTTATTTTCAGCATAATGTCTTAGCTGGAAATTCAAACTACAGTCTTCTGCTTCCATGTTTACACAAAGGCAACTTTAAATTAGACTGATTGGACTGAGCTGATCATTTGTTTTCCCTTCAGTAGAGAGTAACATCAATAAGGCTGCTTCTTAGCCCACCTGGGTGCTTGTGGCCAGCACATAACCATGGAGAAGTGTTGCAGTGTTTTAAGAGGTACCACTCAGATGATAAAGAATCTGCCTGCATTGCAGGAGACCTCAGTTCAATCCCTGGGTTGGGAAATTTCTCTGGAGAAGGGAATTGGTAACTCCAGTATTGTTACCTGGAGAATTCCCTGGACAGAGGAGCCTGGTGGACTGCCCTCCGTGGGGTCCCAAAGAGTTGGACACAACTGAGAGATAACTACTTTCATTTTCACTTTTTCCACCAGGCTCAAAAACTAAGATTCAGGAGTCTTGGGGTCTTCCATGACTTGCTAGCTGGAAATACTGAGCATATTCCTTTTAAAATCTCTGGGTTATTTTCCAATAATATGGAACTAATATAACCTCCCTTGCCTGTCCCAGAAAACAAGGATAAAATTATTTAAGTGAAGGTGCTTTGTAAGCTAAAAAGTACTTAAGAGAGAGGTAGGTGTCAGTTTCCAGGGCCTCATCCCTGAACTTGTGCATCCCTTCCTCCTTTGGTTAACCGTCCTGCCTCCTTATAACTTTATCCCAGGACAAACCCCCACCCTCCACCCAAGGCCTTTATGACTTCTTGGAGGGACCCAGAGTCTCTTAGAATTCTCTTTCCTCATGAAATCTGACCAAAAAGATGTAATCTAAGAATGCTCTGATGTGGCTGGAATTTTACAGGTGCGTTCATCACTCTCAATGTCCCCAAATCTGGATTAAAACACAGAAAACAGAATGTGTTCAGTCTTTTGACTTTGGCTTATTTTGCAACAGGATTTTGTAGTATTGCAACCAAGATATAGAACAGGTTCTGGTATTTCTTCACAAAATATCCCCAAAGGGTTCAGCATGTCTTTTGTGGGATGTTTCCAGTGGAAAAATCAGTCTGCTTCAAATCATCCTTTGGTCTGCTGTGATCACGCAGCCACGAAGGGCTAGGTGGGCATGTAAGGAAGAGGGTCAGGGAGCATGTGGTGATGAGGCCAAGGCTTTGAGGTTTGGAGACTACCTCCTCTGAGTTCAGTCTTTACTTTTTCCTGCTTCCAGAAATATACTCTTATTTCTCTCCTTCCCACTTGATATCAGATATTAGCATCCTCCCTGAAGACTGCCTCCTTATGGGGTGCAAATAGCATCAAAATATAACAGTTCAGGTTTTGTATGTTATAAAAATATAGCACTTATTGACGTGAAGTTAATTACATTGGAGTACACCAGAGGAAACAAAAAGATTAAATTTCTACCCAAGATGCTCCATTTCTCCAAATTCATGTCAGTTACCATAAAACTTGTTCAGGAGACATGGTCTAAGCAGTTTAATAGCCCAAGAAACAGTTCAGGGTCAGAGTTTTCTGGAAGTTATCAGTGACTGTTTTCTGAGCCTGCCTGGGGGTCTCCAGGGAGCCCTGGTTGTAGCTTATCGGCACAGTTGACTCTGGAAATGCATGGATTGTCCTACTGGGTTTGGCCTGAGCATTTTGAGCTTTTTCGCTTATGGAATGGTTAAGCTACAGTCAGGAATGTTTAGATGCATTAGAGTGTCATCTCTTCTTCATAATAATAATAAAACAGCAGGAACAAGTACTCCATTCCTTGTTGAGTGCTGACACGGTGAAGGGAACCTCTGTCCTCTGGTTACACCAGCCTCCAGAGATCACCTTGAACCTTTATTCTTAATTCCTGTGCCTAATCCTTCACCAAGTGCTGTTGATTTCTTTTCCATACTTCTTCTTCTTCTTTTTAATCTCCTGGAGTATAGTTACTTTTGGGCTTCCCTGGTGGCTGAGATGGTGAACTGCCTGCAATGCAGGAGACCTGGGTTCTATCCCTGGGTTTGGAAGATCCCCTAGAGGAGGGCATGGAAACCCACTCCAGTGTTCTTGCCTGGAGAATCCCCATGGACAGAGGAGCCTGGTGGGCTGCAGTCCATGGGGTTGCAAAGAGTCGGACATGATTGAGCGACTAAGCGCAGCACATACTTGCTTTACAACGTCTCAGTTTCTGCTATCCAGCAAAGTGAATCAGTTATACATATACATATATCCCCTCTTGTTTGGGGTTTCCTTTCCATTCAGGTCACCACAGAGCATCGAGTAGAGTTCCTATGCTGTATAGTAGGTTCACATTATTTACCTATTACATCTCACTTTCATGCTTTTTTTAAAAAAATAATTATTTGGCTGCGCTGGGTCTTCGTTGCTAAGCCCTGGCTTTCTGTAGTGCAGCGAGCACAGCCACTCTCTAGTCGCGGTGCCTGGACTTCTTATCACAGTGGCTTCTTTTGTTGGGGAGCATGGGCTCTAGACTGCAGGCTCAGTAGCTGTGATGCAGGGGTTTAGCTGCCTCACGGCATGTGAACTCTTTACTGACCAGGGATCGAACCCATCCCCTGCATTGGCAGGCGGACTCTTAACCACTGGATCAAGGGAATCCCTTCCATACTTCTGAATAAATCTTTCCACTCCTCCATTGCTGCTGGCGCCATCTGAACCTAAGGACCTGTCTTATCACACCTGCATTATCACAAGCATGTCTTTTTGAAGCCATTCTTGCCTCCCTCCAACCCATCCTCCTGTAAACATGCACATTCAGATTTAAGATGGCAAACTTATATATCCAGCTTTCCTTTCTCCCAGAACTCCCCTGGAAGGAAAAAGGGAGACTTCAAAGAACAACAGTTCAAATACAGCAGTGCTGGAAGGTTAAGGACAAAAGCCAAGAGCCACAGAGAAAGTTAAACGAAATCCTGTATGAGAAGAGACAGGTGTGATCAGTTTGATAAAGACAACAGATCTGGAAAAACTGCAGCTGGAAACACCCAGCACATGAGCAACCTTCTTCAAGGGGCAGCAGAGGAAGCTTCCAAGGTTGAGGACGATGAGTGATGGCTATGGGGTGATCGCCAGGATTAGCAATCAAAAAAAAAGAATTTTTAACAGCCAAGTCTCAGGGAAGTGTCCTCTTTCATCCTCTTCTCCTCATACACAGAGCATATTGCCATGGCACAAAACCCAGGAGCTAATCTTTAAAAAAAGCGTGTGATCTTTCTAGGAACGTATCTTCCTGTGGTTTAGGGATCCAGAGAAAAGCTGAGCTCATCAGAAATGAGCTCATCAGAAATGAGCATTAGAAAGAGAAATAAAGGCATCAAGAATAAGGCAGCTCCACCCAAGAGGTCATTCTGATGTGAAACCCACACGCCCTCTGTACATGGCAGTTGTGAGAGATGCCGCCTGCAGGCAGCTCCCCAGCCCTGTCCCCACAGCAGAATCAGCAGGCCACCAGCCCTTGCTTCCTCATGAAGCCTGCCTTCCACTGTTCCACTTATGGAAAAGCTTGTTAGGAAAACAAATCTACCCCACTGCAGAGGAAACATTACCCTTTACTTGTGAACGTGTGTTCTCAAACAGAAACCAGATATTTAAGGAAAACGAGTAGCACAAAGGGAAGGACTAAGATTAAAAACAACAACAACAACAACACCACAAACAAAATAGAGCCATCTTCTGCAGAAGAGACAGAAATAATTGAGAAACCAAAAAAGAACTTGGAAGTTCTGAACCGTCTTTAAAAAGAGAGGCAAGTGGATACTATCCATTTTCTCCTCTCTAAAAAACAAAGAACAAGATATTCCATATAAAAAAGAGCAAATAGTTAGCAAGAAAGGAATCCCTGGAAACTAAAAATATGTTCAATTGAAATGAAAAAAAGAAATCAAAGGATTGACTAAATAAGACAAAGCAAAGACAGGGTTAAAGACCAAAGCTAGGAGATGAGTCAAAGAAATCTCCTGCAATAGCAAACCAAAGTCTATGAGGTTATCCTGTCAACAGTAGAATGGCCAGAAATCAGAGTCTCTCCCCACGTGGAAAAGGATGGGAACAGTGCAGCGCTGTACACAATGTGGACGACCATCAGGAACACTGGGTGAAAGAACCAGCCCCAGAGAGCTTGAGCTGTATTATCCTATGCGTGTAACGAGTTCAAAGACAGGCACAAATACACCCAGGCACTGAAAGGAGAGTGGTGGCCCCCGGGGAGGTGGGAACGGGAGGCCACACGAGGTGGCTTCTGGATACTGGTAACATTCTCTTTCTTCATTTGAGTGCTGGCTACATAGGTTGTTCAGGCTGTGCAAATTCATCAGTTCATACATTTGGGTGCATTTTTCTCTATGTATACTATACTTTGATAAACATTATCAAAAAAGAGCCAAACAAGAATAAAATGTCATGCGTTCAGATTTATCAATGTATCCTTGATGGTTCTGGGCCTGGTATTTAATATCATGTTCAGAAAACTCTCCTCTGGCCTGAGATTACAACTTTGTCTTCCCTGATGCTCTCTTCCAGTACATTTATGGTTTAATTTTGTTTTGGTTATTGTTTAAATTGCATGACCATCTAGATTTCTTTCTGTATATCATCATTAAAAAAAAGACGACTCCATGAGTCACCAACAAATGTGTCATGATGCATTTAATGAGTCCTCTGTCGTTAGGAAATAGGTTTTATTCAGTTTTCCCTATTTAGAAAATGATAAAATATAGACAACTGGGTAATAAGGAGTTAAATATTCATCCGTTAAACGTTCCAGCAAGAGGATGTGATAACAGAGGGAACAAAACCAATGGAAAACAGGTTTCTCAGAGGGAAAGAAAGGAAGGTCTTTCGAGTGTCATGGCCTAATCCACGCTGAGCAGGATGCTGAGAAAAAAGTTCATACTTAGATGCAATGAAATTAAAGTGGAAAACTCCAAGGATAAAAAGAATATTCTGAAAGTTTCTGTAAATAAGAAGCAGGTTACCTGAGACGCAATCAGCTTGACATCAGATTTCTCACTGTCAAGAGTGAAGATACATTATTTAAGAGAAAATGACATGTTTCAAATTCTGAATATGCCCCCAGTCAAACTTTCAATTAAAGGTTATTTCTGAGAAATCAAGCATTCAAAGTATTTACCACCCAGGTAGCCAATTTGAACATAATTTCTTGACTTGAAGAGTTTTTCTGAAACATACAAAGGAATATAAGAGAATGACTATGTCCTGGTTCTCCACAACCTCTGTTTGGACCCCAGACTTATTTGATTCAGTGTTCACAGAACCTCCATGCCCCCTCTTCAGGACACACAGAGTCTTCTGGGCCTCCTGCTCACCACGCACTAACCATAAAGAATCAAAGCTGCCACCTCAGGTCAAATGTTTAGATAACTCCGTCCACCCATGTTGTAGCCATTTTGGACTTTGTGACTGGCCGAATGGAGGGCTTTTCTGAAAGCACTGTGGGCTCCCTCAGACTGTGGTCTGGGAAGTGGTTTGCTGGCCCCCGAGGGTCTCATGAATCCTCTTGCTAACTGGAAGGTTACCACTGCGCGCAAACTCCCTGGGATCTCAGCCTGGAGGGAGGCCAGGACACAGGTTTTCTTCTCCATCTTTTTCTCTTCTCCATGCTCAGCACAAAGCCAGAAAGACTGGGCTTTCCCATGTGGCAGGGGTCTTCTATATCCTGAATGCACTCTTTCCTTTTAGCTTGTAGCTCAACTCCCAATCCTTGTGAGCCCAAGAAATACAGAAAATTCCCTCCTCTCAATGTGGCAGTTTCCTTGATAGGAACTTGAAGTCCTTTTTCAAATCAACAACTATGAACTCTTCTTCCCTCATGTGATAAGTATTCAGCTTCATCTATTCTAAGGACAATCAGCACTTCCTTGATTCCTCCCAGTGTAAACCTTGTCTGCCAGAACTTGCACAGAACATAGGAGTTATCGTAATTATTTGCATCTATCTGGTTATCACATGGCTCCCTCCAGATCATGCACTCTATGAGAGAAATGCCTCTAAACCAGCAGTCCTCAACCTTTTTGGCACAAGGGACCAGTTTCATGGGCTTCCCTGGTGGCTCAGATGGTAAAGAATCTGCCTGCAATGCAGGAGTCCCAGGTTCAATCCCTGGGTCAGGAAGATCCCTTGGAGAAGGGAATGGCAACCCACTCCAGTATTCTTGCCTGGAGAATTCCATGGACAGGGGAGCCTGCAGCCTGTAGCCCATAGGGTTGCAAAGAATTGGACATGACTGAACAACTAATACTTTTTAAACACTAGTTTCATGGAAGGTGACTTTTCCACAGACTGGGGTGAGGGGATTGTTTTAGGATGATTCAAGCACATTACATTTATTGTGTACTTTATTACTTTATTTCTCTTATTATTGCATCAACGCCACCTCTGGTCATCAGGCATTGGATCCCGGAGGTTGGTGACCCCTGCTCTAGACAAGTCTACGAAGTTACTCTGATTTGGCCAGTTAGGGTGGATTTGTTTACACTCTCAGATCTGCTTCTTAATCAGGAATATCTTCAGAGTGAGTTTAAATGACTTCTTCTAGGTTAAAACCAATGGCCAGGGCTGATCTTTGAGGAGGACCCAAGGATAGAAGGAGGTGAATCTCCTAATCATGAGTATCCAGGACGCAAGACTCTGAGACAATGCTTCTCTCTCCATCTTCATCCCAACCTGCCAGTGCCCTGTTTTGGAGGTAGACAAGGGGCTGTCCTGTGGAAACTGCTTCTGGAGTGCTTCTGGAGTGTCCTCTCTAGTTCCAGCTTCCCTTAATGTGAGTGTTTTTATGGGTGTTAATGAGGGGACAGTCAGATCCATGCACATAAGCTGGCTCAACTCTCAGGCTCTAGATTCAAGACATGAGAAGAGCCACCCTGTAGGGCATCTTCCACAGACGAGGCGAGTTGACTCGGGCTGGAAGTTCTCAGAAGCAGTTGTTCTGGGAATTGGAGTCCTTGTTCTTTCTTCTTTCCTCTTTCTCTCCTTTCCTCCCTCTTAAGGATGTCTGAACAATGCTGTTTGCAAGAATACCTGGCCCTTTCCCAGATTCTTTCTTATATTATAGTCTATCATTTGCTTGCCTTTTAAAACACACACTGTGCATCATTTTTCATTGTCCCCTTAGTTTTGAAATATGTATTTCCAGCATTTCCCTTGGGAGCCAGGAGGCTTGGTCTTAGAATTGCTGTCTGACTGTGGGAAAATTAATTGCCCCTGCTGGCCCTTGGTTTATCTTATGCAACAGGACTGAGAAAGACCAGCTAATGCCAGCACTTCTGTCAATGATGGCATTCTAGGGCACTTGCCTTTGAAGCCGAGGCAGGACTGACATATGATGGCATCTGTATGTGATCAGTGGCTGTCAGCATTCCACTTGGAGAGGTTTCATGGATACATGGACTTGTCTTGGAACACAACTGCCTAGAAGGAGCAGACAAGTGTGCGGGCAGAAGTGACTGCCTATTAACACAGCCAGTTGTTGATTAATGAAGGGGAGAGAGCACAGAAAACTGAAATCCACAGATGATTGTCAAACCTCATCTTCAGCAATAATTTTATCTTCCTCTCTGATTTCATTGAAAACAAAATTTTTTTTTTGCTTCCTCTTAGGCCAGAGCTGCTAACAAGAAAAAAATGAACTGATTTAAATTTCATCGTCTTTCTTTTTCTCCATGCAAGCTGAGGTAGAGTGCTAATGAGCAGTGGAAAGACCACAAGGTTTCATCAAAGGGTGCGAAGAAAGAGTCAAGAGGCCAAAGCCCCTGGCCACAGGGTGGGAGTTTAGCGAGTGAAGGTCGGCATTAGAATGTCTGGCTCATCACAGTGCAGGTTTGCTTGTACACGCCGCAGCCCTTGTCACAGTTGGCGGTGATGCTCTGCTCCGTGCAATCACTCAGGAACCCAGGATTCTTCCATCCCTTGACGCATCAGAGACCTCTACCAAATTCTCTGCATTTGCAGAGAGAGCAAGGGAAATTGTGAAGGAGGTCTTCTGAGTGGGGCCTGACCGCAGAGAACTCAATCATATGACCCTATCTGACTCCAGGGGAAGCTGGGAAGTGTAGTCTGGCTGCATTCCCAAGAAGTAAACGAAAAGGATGAGTGGACACGCTGCAATGTCTTTGCCATCAGGTCTTTGTCTGTGCTGGCTGGTTGTTGCTCTTGCAGCTCTGAAGTGGGGGGACACTTTTCTCATCAGTACCTTAGCTCATTCATGGTCTTACTCCTGGCTCTTGTGTCATCCCTTCGTTATTGGAATGCAGTCAGTCCCCAGCACCCAGATCACAGCTTCTCCTGGTCAGGGAAACTCTCTCTGATGGTCCCTGACTCTCTCTGAAGAAAGGTAGAGGAGACTATTTCCTTGTAATCTTATGGTTAGGGACCAGACTCTAAGCCCTTTGGGTGTGATTGGAATCTTTGCTATGTTATTCACATTTCTGGACCTGAGTTGTTCCAACTGTAAAATAAGAAATAAAAACTTTTGTCTCATAAGATTTTTGTGATGTTGAGAGTAGTGTTTGGCATATTTGCAGGTTTAATATATTAATCTAAAACACTCAGTGGATTCAGAAGGGGAAGAAAATGTTCAGACTTTGCTTCTAACCCCAATAACTCTAGGGAAGTTGTTACTATAAAAAAAGAATGAAGTTCTTTTGTGCTGTCTCTTTCTTGTTCATTAACCAACAAAGAATCTAGTTATGGCTTCTTGTCATCAAGAGTGCAGGGTAATGGTAAAGAATATTCATTTCTCCCAGTCTGTAACAAAAATTAAGTGTGGTAGGGGGTTGTCCAAGTGTCTGATCTGTCATCCTTAGACCATCAGAGGACCATGGGATGACTGTGGATCTGTATTGGGGAAAAGTAGAGCTGATGGAAGTAATTAGGATTGACTTTGAAGTTTTGGAGCTGAAAAGACTTTGTGAACATCTTTTCTTCTGTCTCCCATGGAAATAAAATTTTTAAAAAATCTTAATTCTTCCAGTCCAAAATGTCTGTTTCTGTTTGTACTTCCCTAAGAGTTCAGGGACCTTGATCATAATCTTAATTACCATAATAGTTAGTGCAACTGATTTAATGGCATTAAACAAATACCTATACTTAGTAGTTACTATATGCTGGGCATATTCAAACTTGTTTTCTCCTTTTGTCTTGGCAGGCATAGGATTTTAATCCAGGACCAGTTGGCTGCAGAATCAAGTCTTTTCTACAATATGGTGTTGTCTTTTAGATTATGTAGAAGTTGGTGTTATAATTTGATCAAGTTTATAATTTGATCAATCTTGATCAACTTGATCAAGTTCATGAACTTGAAGAACTCGATGACACATTGGTGCCTTTATTACATTGCACAGAAATTATACTGCTTGG
Organism: Redunca redunca; assembly: GCA_006410935.1. Lineage (NCBI taxonomy): Eukaryota > Metazoa > Chordata > Mammalia > Artiodactyla > Bovidae > Redunca > Redunca redunca. The sequence goes on along the minus strand of SJYQ01000614.1, from coordinate 457,438 downwards.
TAATGGTGGTGGGGGACTGTTTCCAACATTTTTTGTTAGGAATTTGCAGTATTTCAGTTTTAGTCTAATAGATAAAGCAGGCTGTATAGGTCCAACTCCCAAAGAGCTCCCAGTTTCATGGGTCTAAGTGGAGCTGGGTGTCCAAAGTTGTGTGTCCAGGGACAAGGTTCTCAAGGGAGTTCACAAAGGAAATTCAAAGTTCTAGTGAGGGTCTGTGGGGGGCAGGGAGGATGTCCCAGGAGAGCCAAGGGATAGTATAGGGTCTGGACCTGTCAGATGGGTCTTAGTGTCTTCTTGGGAGTTATTTGGTGTCCAGGGCATATAGAGGGGTCTCAGAAAGACCTTGGGTTCATCACCTTGATGAGAAAACCTTCATCCACTTGCATGTTCTGGGAAGGGGGTAACCCTGGTGGACATGATGTGTTGGGGTAGCCGTGGGCTCTGAGACAGAGGTAGGCTGATGCTGGGGCAGCCCTCCCTGTATGCCCTTCCCTAAGTGGGGGGAGTGAGGACCCCCATGCAGATTTTGTTTTACAGATTCCCAGGAAGTGGGAGAAGAACAAAGGCTGACTCTGGTTTGACATTTCTGCTACTCTCTCCTTTCCTTCCACCCTAGTCAGGAATTCAAAAGTATAGGAAATTACTTGGTTAACCAAATGGAGAATTTAATGAACCCACGGATACTAAAAGAAAAATCTGTAGTATCTTTATCTGTGTAATTAATTATCCTCTGTCTGTGAAGTGTTCTGAGCATGTGATGTGCCATGGATCTCTTGTGTTATTAATTATCATCGTGCACGGGAAACAGAACTGGGTTTCTTGACCTCTGTGCCCTTAACAGCCCCTGTTTAATGGTGCGTTAATTGTAGCTTTACTTTTTGATCAGCTTTGATTCTCTTTAGGTGGTGAAATACTTTTTCATGCCTTTCAGGAATTTTTCCTTAGAAAATCAAGTTTCAAAAGTATGTGTGCAAACGTGAGTATCAGTGAGGAACCACTGAAAGTGTCTGAGGCAGGAGGAGCTTCAGGCAGGAGCCAGTGGAGGCTCGGGACGCAGGGTGAGAGAAGATGCATCTCCTAGTGTCAGATGAAATTTAAAGGAGGAGAGACTGGGAGCAGGAAGAATCCTGCTCAGGCATGAAGCAACGGACATTTAGGAATTAGGGGTTGTATGGTGGAGAGAAAAACTTATTATTTTAGGAAATGTTGAACACAGTGTCCTAATGGACACTCTGGTATGCTGGGGAAAGACCATAGGTAGCTTAATACCTTGTGTTAAAAATGAGAAGGAATCTGGGAGCTGGAGGTAGTCTTGAGACGGATAGATGCGAGACAGATTTGGAAGGAGGGTGCCACAATGAGGGTCCTGTGGACTTGAGGACGGAATCCTCTGTGTTGAGTGAGTGGCTGTGTGCCCCACAGCAGGCATGACCCAGGTCCTGAGTAAGCATGGGGCTGGGTAGCAATAAGGTTTGCCTTCTCATCTGTACTTGGATGTACTTGGATGTACTCACCTATCTTCAGTGTGGTAGGAATGGTGATCTAGAGAAGTCAGAGAGTGCCATCCCAGGCTTAGCAGTGAGAAGAGGGAAGGGGAATTTGGGAGAGGGCCATGCAAGTTAGGTGGAGTGGTCCTCCAACATGGACTTCAGTGACTACAAGAACAAAAAGCCACAGAGGGATTCAGTAAAATTCTTGAGCTGGGCCTGGATTTCCGAGAGCATGTGAGATGGGATTAAGTCAATTTGATTTGATTGTTCAAAACCAGTGTGACTTCAGCTAATATCGTGATATCAAAAGGAAAGACAAATCCTAGCTACGCTGCAAATTGAGGATTATATGCTGAACCTTATGAAGACCAAAGTCCATTGCCTTCCTCTCTCCAGGTTTGACCTTGTATTTGTTGTTTAGTTACTTAGTTATGTCTAACTCTTTTTCAGCCCCATGGACTGTAGCCACCAGGCTCCTCTGTCCATGGGTTTTCCAAGGCAAGAATACTGGAGTGGGCTGCCATTTCCTCCCCCAGGGGATCTTCCCGACCCAGGGATCAAACCTGTCTCTCCTTCATCTCCTTGCATTGGCAGGTGGATTCTTTGCTACTGAACACCAGGGAAGCCCCTGTGTATCCATTCATTGTTTTACTACTTTTCTCGAATAGTCGTCTGTATCTCAGTGGGACAAACTATGTTTTTAGAGCTTTCAGAAAATCCTTTTCTTCTGGAGCCACTCTGTTCTGGATCACTTTGGGCTTTTGATGAGATAAGGTCTAGATAACTGTTCTGGATCATTCTGGACTTTTAATGCAAAGAAACCCAGAGACACTTGTCTCAGAGCCACTGTTGGTTCTTAATGAGGCGAGGCCTATGGAAATGCAAATATGTGGATGAAGTCTTCCAAACTGATACCTTCTTTCCCCAGCTCCTCTCCTTTGTTGTTTTTTGTATTACTTATTTTTTTCCCTGAGTGTGTGTGTGCTAATAGGCATTCTCAGCGGACAGGTGGAGGTCTGAGTATCTATTTATGATCCTACACCAGGACTGCCTTTGTCACTGAGTAGGTATATGACCCCTGGCAAGTCAGCCAGTCTTTCCTTCTCGGCCTGGCTCTGGCCTTCTGTAATCCACTGTTTCCTTTTCATTAGATTGCCCTGTTCAGATGTCTCTATTGATAAAATGCTCAGGCCAACTGATCATTTCATCTGCCAAAACAAAAAACAAAAATACCGAAGGTTCCATAGCCAAGATATGCAAACAACCTAAACGCCCTAAACGTGGATGCATGGGTAAGGAAAATGTGGTGTGTGTGTACATATAGAGAGATATATATGAGACAAATGATTTGTCTTTCCTTTTTGAGATCATGATATCACATTGGTTTGGAAAATCAAATAAAATTGACTTGATACCATCTCATATCCTATATATAATGGAATACTACTCAGCCATAAGAAGATGAAATCTTGTCATTTGAGACAAAATGGATGGACCTTGAGGATACTATGCTAAGTGTACTGAGTCTAACTGGGGAAGACAAATGCTATATGGTTTCACTTATGTGTGGAATATGAACAAACAGACAAAATTAATGACCAAAACAAACACATAAATAAAAAGAAGAGAATAGTGGTCAAAGAACTGATGCTTTTGAACTGTGGTATTGGAGAAGACTCTTGAAAGTCCCTTGGACTGCAAGGAGATCAAACCAATTAATCTGAAAGGAAATCAGTTCTGAATATTCATTGGGAGGACTGATGCTAAAGCTGAAACTCCAATACTTTGGCCACCTCATGCGAAGAGTTGACTCATTGGAAAAGACTCTGATGCTGGGAGGGATTGAGGGCAGGAGGAGAAGGGGACGACAGAAGATGAGATGGCTGGATGGCATCACCGAGTTGATGGACATGAATTTGAGTGAACTCTGGGAGATGGTGATGGACAGGGAGGCCTGGCGTGCTGTGATTCTAAGTGGAAACTGAAGTTTTGGTGGTGAGCATGCTGTGGTGTATGCATACGTGAAACATAATATCATAAGCCAATGCTACCTCAGGGAAAAGAAGTAAAGTGTTGTCGCCTACAAATACTGATATAAGCTACTCCATGATGGCTAACTTGAATCACTCGGTTTGAGAATGCCTTCCTCGCTTGGCCTCTGGTACTCACCTGTGAAATGTTTGAGTGTTGGAGTTGCAGATCTTGTGGGAGAGACATTTCTTTCCCTGTGAAAGTTACCACATCCAGGCAAGCATGCAGGTCATGTCAGGGATCCTGGGCAAATTCTCAGTATGTCTCTAAGATACATTTCATTCCTTGTGTTTCTTTGTGTTGCCGTTCTGAAATGCAAACAGGTTGAAGATGGGAGCTGTCTTTAATGGAAACTGAACTGTGCCTAACCCCTGTGGATATCCACTGAGTGTTGAATAACAGCAGTGATCATGTAATAAGGACACAAGCTCACTCAGGAGAGAATACCAAATAGCCTGGAATTTTCCTGTTGCTGGCAGCACGGCCCAGGAGCATCCTGAGGTGAATTTAAAAACCTCAGTGATTCAAATCACATTTCCCATAAGAAATCCATCTTCTAGCTTGGAATAATTGTTCGGCTCATTGCTGGTTTACTGCGAGATTTGTTAGTCCTTGTTTGAATCCTCCAGGTCTGGAAGAAAGATATTGTGCTTTAATGATAAATAATCTCAAAAAGAGGAAAAAAACATCCAACCAGCTCCCTGGCCGGTACCTTTCTCTTTTCACCTCATCCAGTATTTTTTTTCCAACTGCTTCAGTTGTTCTGAAGTAAATTATTACCGTATGAGCTCCATTTAAAGAGCTGCTATGGAAAACAAGCTGCCACAAGCTATTAAGAAAATAACCCTATTTCAGTTTTGAGTGAAAAGGAAAAGAAATTAGCTCCACTCAAGATACATTTTTCTCCCCCCCATGGAACCAGAGTCTTTCTCTATAGCATCAAAGAAAAGAAACTGTGTCCTTTTTTTTAATCCTCCCTGCTTTCTTCAGTTCTACCCTCAGTCTTATTCCAGAGGATCCTGAAGAAAGCTGTCAGAAGTCTTGGTTAAAAGCTTTCTGATGGGGACACTAATGATTGGTTTGGAAAGACCCAGGGTGAGTGGGCATGAACGCAGGTCCCCCCGCAGATGTGCAGAGCTGTGTCCAGCACAGACGTCTTCCCCCGCACGGGTGCTTCAGCATCACCGGGGCACTGCTGAGCTTGAGATTCACGCACTTCCTCATGATTGGCCCACAAGTGCCACGTGTCTTACCAGATGACCGAGATATAGCAAATAAGACATAGTCGTGCCCTAAAATGACCTCACTGTAGATTAAAGAATGATGGGTTCCCCAGATGTGTATAATGACAGTGACAGGCATGCCTTGGAGGTGGGTTGTGGGACCACAGCTCAGAGTACTTACTCCGTCTTAAGAGGGGTCACAGAAACTTTCCAGATGAGGTGATCCCTGTGTTGTTTTCAGAGACAAATAGGAATTTTCCAGTTGTAGGAACGTCCAGGAAAGAGCCTTTCATTGTCACACCTTATTTGCTCTCTGCCCTTGGAACTTTAGAAGTATTTCACTCCACATTTCCAAACCTTGTTGAAGTTCAAATAGGGGCCATTTCTGCTTCCCTGTGTCTACTAATTCTCTCAGCTCTCAAATACCAACAGTGGAGCCGATGCTGGGTGCTTTGTAATAGCTTATTTGTCTTAACTTTACTCCTATGTTTATAGACAAGGAGGCTATAATCACGCAGCTGATAATTCAGATAGCCTTGTCTGTTTTCTAAAATATAAGCTCTTCTCACTAGAGCATGCTGCAAGTTAAAAAATTCTGTATGGTCTAAGTGGAAAGAATATTTAAGCCTGACGGCTACCCTTTCTAGCATGGAAACCTGCAGCCCATTTATAGTATTTGCCTGAGTAGATAAGTATCATTGTTATTGTTATTATTATATATAAACTATGTTATTTGTTGTGCTTGGTTTTTGTTTTCCCATGTTGGCAGGCTTTGAAATGTACATTTTTATAGCACATTTACATTTCTTATGAACAGATATTTCCATGTTTCTGTACTATTTGTTTGTGGACACCAAAAATCCTGAACTCCTGAGCCAGTTGCTAGCACCCTTTAAGAAAGACCGAGCTGGGCTCGGTGCCCCAGCAGGAAGATTGGAACCTTCAATGTCTTCTGCCCCTGGGTAGACATGATGATACACGAAACTGGATTTTAAAGCATCTATTTAGGACTTTATTTCCTCTTATGGAAAAGATAATTTTAGGAAGTTTTGAGTTGATCATTGTCTCTGGTGGCAGACCACTGACTGTATGAAAATTCTAGGGCTAGACTACATTTCCCAAACTTCCCTTGCAGCTCAGCATGGTCATGTGACCGGGTTCTAGCCAATGGGCTGTGGGAGTCAGTGATGTGTATCCCTGCCAGGTTTGGCACACAAACCTCCCATGCAAGTTCTTTCGTGCGGTGCACCCTTTCCAACTGCCTGAGACAGAGATGACTTTCAGGGTGACCTTGGAAGCCATGTGCTGAAGATCCACGATCAACTATCTGCCTAAGTGACTATGTGGAATAATCCATTCTCTGTCAAGAACTGTTAGGTGAACATGGAAAAAAACTTCTATCATGTTCCCCTTTTTTATTTTTAGACTCACTTGCTGCAGCAGCCAGTGTTACTCTAAACGATGTAGATCATCATCCCCGGAGTCTTTATTGTCTTAAACTTAGTATCTGTGGCCTGAATCTTTCAGTTTCCACTGTAGAGAACTTAGTAGGGAGAGTTGGAGGGCTTTGAAGGCTTTAAATGGGAGGAAGGCACACAGGTTAAGGTCATCAGGTCCCATCCCTGCTTGTATCTGCTGCGCTGGGTGTGGCCTGTCCCCTGAGGGCTCTACGGGCTTGGAGGAGAATGTTCTGACTGTGGTCTTTTCCCTTGGTTGCTTTATCAACATAGCTTGTTCTGCTGCAGGGTTCCTGATGAGATTTCTGTCTGCCCAGGCCTGTCATCTCTCTGTCTTCATTTCATCCTTCTTCTCTTGAAGAGTTGTCAGTTGCAGTGACTTCATTAACTCTATCTGATTTCAAAATTTATTCAAGTCGGGGGAGGTGCTTCCAATTTTCAGAGCTGCTGAGTTTGAGGACAAGCAAAACCATTCCTTCACTCGCTCACGTATATTAGTGGAAGGTGCTGGCAAGAACCTGGTGTCGGTGAAACACTTTTTAAAAAACACCAACCTAGTGTTGAAAAATAAGCATATATCCTGTCGGTGTTTCTAGAGGTCTTCCTGAGTCTAAGCTCTGGGCACAGTTTATCCGGATAGATTTGGGGAACTGGGTTTCTGCCACCGCTGATGCTGTGTCTGGAACCCATCAGCTGGGAACATCTGCTGCTGAGTACATTCAGTTCCCACTTTATTAAAATGTCACAGGGCATGACCCACAGGGAGGGGGCAGAGTGGTGCTTGACTAAGTTATCATAGACTTCAGGGTCTGAGGACGAGGTTAGATGCTTGCCTTCTCTGGGATTCCATGTTGCTGTTTCCTTCTTATTCTTTAAGATGTGAGAAAGCTGAAGCAGGAAGGATTCCTGTGTATTGCACAGCAGCCCACAAATGGTACCTTCGAGACATGCCCCTCTTCTATTCCTGTAGAAATGGGCAGGGCTGAGATGACTCAGCATTTGGAGATTTTGAAGGTGGGCATATTTAATATTATATACTTCACTTTTATATCCACATTTCTAACTTAACCGAGGCTGAATTTGATAGGATTGTATGTATCTTTTTAGACAAATGCATCTCCTTTTACTCTGGGTACACTTCCTATTGTGGGCACTTATAAATAGGACATTTCATGATTTCTCAAATATTTACCATTAACCTGTTGTTTATTATTATTTGGAAAGCCATCTGAGCGTCTCTCTCCTTTCAACCAGAATGTTTCTGCCACCATCCCAGAGTACCAGCGATAAGCTATGATACTTAGGAGAGCTCATAACTTGGTTGCCTTCTTCAAAAATAGTGTGTATAACAGAGGATGAAATGGTTGGATGGCATGACCGACTCGATGGATGTGAGTTTGAGCAAGCTCCGGGAATTGGTGATGGACAGGGAAGCCTGGTGTGCTGCAGTCCATGGGGTCACCAAGAGTCGGACATGACTGAGTGACTAAACTGACTGATAAATAATTCCAACTTTCTAACCCCCATTGATTTTCCCAATTTGATTATCCCATTCACAAACTCTCCCGGGGAAGTTGGAGTAGTTCTAGTAATAATTTAGATCATCTCAAACTGTCTCAACTTTTAAGTTGTAATGAAAAATCCCAGCTAAAATTAAAATTGTACTTTTTAACTCGACCAAGGGTGAAAATATCTATTATACATGCCATTAAAAGGTTCCAGTTGCCTCCTAAACACCTTGTTTTTAGAGTTTTGTTTTTCTAAGTCTCTGGAGAAATGGGGAGAGTGAAAATCTCTTACTTGAATACATTATTCAAGGGAAATCTTGTGCCAGACAGAACTTGCTAACAGGCAGTATTAAATGCGTTTAATTCTGTCTTGATAATTTCCAGTTGGAGGATTGTGTTGGTTTTCTTCTTGAGATCAGGTTGACTTTGTCATCTTTATCAGGAGGAAGACTTTATTTCATTTTTTTTAGGTGGCTACATGGTGTCCCCCCAGTGCTTGCCCTCGCAGGGCTAAGGACCTAAGGGAGAGCCTTGTACAAGGTCTCCTGGGCCTGGGAAGCAGATGTTGTCTTTACCATAATCAAGAGAGGAGGGGTGCTGGCAGGGTGGGCATCACCTCGCGGTGTGAGCTTCTTTGTCTGGACTCTGGCCTCATTCCCACACTGAAATCAGAGTCAAGTAGTGGCCCTTTCCTGCCTCCTTCTCCCATAAGGTGGAACTTCTCCTTCTTTTAAAGCAGCAACATCAGTGGTGAGGGGTAGAGACTGTCCATCCCTGTTAGAGGCCAAAACCAAGAGAAGTAGGGAGAGAAAGGAGCAATCAGTGTGGAGAGAAAGGGCAAGTCTAGACATGATGGCCCATGTCTGACATGGGACTAGGAGTTCCCCACACAAAAAATTAAGAACGGAGGAAGCTTACTTCGTGTGGGTGTATTTGTGTTGTGTTTGTGATGGCGCCAGCTTCCTCAACACTCTGGGTTTGTCCTCAGATTGGAGGCCTGGTGGCCTCAGCAACCCCATGTCATCTAGACACCACAGCACCAGAGAGGGAGGACAACCTTTTCTGTGGCTTTCTCTTTACATTGAGAAAACTTGTCCCTGAATCTCCAGGAGAGTCATTTCCCATGGGCTAGAGTTGGGTTAAGTGCCCATTTCTTAGCTACTAATCCATAAGACAATGGAATTACTGTGATTGGTTTAGACTAGTCTGAATATTGGGGGATTAGGCACTATGACACTCAAGGTTCCATACGTGTGATGTCTCTTATTATCTCCTATATGTTATCAATTAGATATATTAACTGCATCTAGATATTTAAAGCATTTAATGACTGGTGTATAATATAAAAAATAAAAAGTATAGCCCTATTTATTTGTATCAGTTCAGTCAGTTCAGTCGCTCAGTCGTGTCTGACTCTTTGCGACCCCATGAATTGCAGCACGCCAGGCCTCCCTGTCCATCACCAACTCCCGGAGTTCACTCAGACTCGCGTCCATCGAGTCAGTGATGCCATCCAGCCATCTCATCCTCGGTCGTCCCCTTCTTCTCCTGCCCCCAATCCCTCCCAGCATCAAAGTCTTTTCCAGTGAGTCAACTCTTCTCATGAGGTGGCCAAAGTAATGGAGTATCAGCTTTAGCATCATTCCTTCCAAAGAAATCCCAGGGTTGATCTCCTTCAGAATGGACTGGTTGGATCTCCTTGCAGTCCAAGGGACTCTCAAGAGTCTTCTCCAACTCCACAGTTCAAAACCATCAATTCTTCGGCGCTCAGCCTTCTTCACAGTCCAACTCTCACATCCATACATGACTACTGGATAAACCATAGCCTTGACTAGACGGACCTTAGTTGGCAAAGTAATGTCTCTGCTTTTGAATATGCTACCTAGGTTGGTCATAACTTTTCTTCCAAGGAGTAAGTGTCTTTTAATTTCATGGCTGCAATCACCATCTGCAGTGATTTATTTGTATAACTAAACTATATATATATATATATACTATATATAAACTAAATTTAAGTAATGCTTAAAATTCTCCAAGCCAGGCTTCAGCAGTTCGTGAACCATGAACTTCCAGATGTTCAAGCTGGATTTGGAAAAGGCAGAAGAAACAGAGATCAGATTGCCAACATCTGTTGGGTCATCGAAAAAGCAAGAGAGTTCCATAAACCATCTACTTCTGCTTTATTGACTATGTCAAAGCCATTGACTGTGTGGATCACAACAAACTGGAAAATTCTTCAAGAGTTGGGAATACCAGACCACCTTACCTGCCTCCTGAGAAATCTGTATGCAGATCAAAAAGCAACAGTTAGAACTGGACATAGAACAACAGACTGGTTCAAAATCAGGAAAGGAGTACATCAAGGCTGTATGTTGTCACCCTGATTATTTAACTTATATGCAGAGTTCATCATGCAAAATGCATGGCTGGAGGAAGCACAAGCTGGAATCAAGATTGCTGGGAGAAATATCAATAACCTCAGATACGTAGATGACACCACCCTTATGCAGAAAGCAAAGAAGAACTAAAGAGCCTTGATGATAGTGAAAGAGGAGAGTGAAAAAATTGACTTCAAACTCAGCATTCAGAAAGTTAAGATCATGGCACCTGGTCCCATCACTTCATGGCAAGTAGGTAGGGAAACAATGGAAACAGTGACAGACTTTATTTTCTTGGGCTCCAAAATCACTGCAGATGTTGACTACAGCCATGAAATTAAAAGATACTTACTCCTTGGGAGAAAAGCTATGACCAACCTAGACAGCATATTAAAAAGCAGAGACATTACTTTGCCAACAAAGGTCCATCTAGTCAAAGCTGTGGTTTTTCCAGTAGTCATGTATGGATGTGAGAGTTGGACTCAAAGAATTGATGCTTTTGAACTGTGGTGTTGGAGAAGACTCTTGAGAGTCCCTTGGACTTCAAGGAGAGCCAACTATCCCATCCTAAAGGGAATCAGTCCTGAATATTCATTGGAAGGACTGATGCTCAGGCTGAAACTCCAATACTTTGGCCACCTGATGCGAAGAACTGAGTCACTGGAAAAGACCCTTATGCTGGGAAAGATTGAAGGCAAGAGGATAAGATGACAGAGGATGAGATGGTTGGATGGCATCACCAACTCAATGGACATGAATTTGAGTAAACTCTGAGAGTTGGTGATGGAAAGGGAAGCCTAGCGTGCTGCAGTCCATGGGGTGCAAAGAGTCAGACATGACTGAGTGACTGAACTGAACTGATAAATTATATCAATATATACTACATATATATATTTATATTGTATATATGTCTATTATGTGCTATAGTATATATTATATATACTATATTGTTACTATTTTTAGAATGTGTGTATATATGCATACACAGACTATTTACACACACATAAAGTAAACTTCTAAAGTATAATCTAAAAGCTGTTGTAACACAAACCCTTTATCGCATCAAAATAATAAGTTCCTAGTATTTTGTTGCACCTTTGAAATTGTTGGTCTGCAGTAGCTAAATGGTGCTAGTCAGAGCCACCTAGTCGGGTCTGATGAGTGATTCACAATCGTCCAGCATCTTTCTCATTGCACCGACAGCCACTGAGTTCTCATCGGAACCCGAGTGGGGCCCGCACCTTTTCTCCATCTTAGTGCTGCGCTCTCTAATCATCTCCAGGCCTTGAGTCCTCTCCTCTCCTCTTCTCTTACCTGCAGTTAGTCAGGCTGGCACAGCTCCTGGGCCCATGCAGGGGGTGGGGCTCCAAAGGGACCAGCAGAGAGGAGGAGGCGGGAGCCCAGGATGGTAGGTGAGGAGCAAGCTGGCTCTGCAGTAGCTGGACCGGGATCTTCGGCTGGCTCTTTCATGGAGGGGAGGAACTCTGAAGAACCATTGCCCCCACACACCAGTCACAGGAGAGTGGGCGCTGTTGGGAAGGAGGCAGCTGGTTGAGGGCACTCTCTACAAAGTGTGACAAAATTCAGAGGGTTAAGGACAAGGAAAAGGGACATGGGCAAAAGTGAAGGCGGAGCTATGGTTGTTGATGGGCTTTTGGGTGGATGCCATCTTCCCGTGGGAGCATGTCTGGGTGGGAGAGGTGAGTGGGGTGAGGCTCCCCTGCCCAGAGGTCACTCCATCAAGAGTGCAGTTTTGGGGGCTCCATGGCCACTTGCTGGGGTGTCTGGTAGAGTTCCCTCCAAGACTGGTTCACAGTGTCTGAGATGGCTGCTCCCCACTGCGGATGGCTCATCAGCTAAAGCAGGCTCGCCACGAGACCCCCTACTGACATCTGACCATGCCCACGGGCCCTGGCCAGTCTTCAGCCACTACCTGAGCCCAGCAAGGTGAGGAGTCTCTTCTGGGTGTGTATAAATAGTTCACACCCAGCTTGTCTGAAGGGCCGCCTTCTCTCGCTTTTGAACCAGGAGGCAAATTTTCAGTTCATTAAAAAAGTAATAGTGGACTCCAGTGGATCCATGTCCAACAGAAGGGCATTTTGATGTCCCAGTAATGTGTGGTTTTCTGTGGTAAACCGTGTGTGCTAGAATTTACATTATTAATTAAGCCTGCATATGGCAGCTGTATGGTTTACCAGCCAATCCGGAGGTACATAAATATTCGAATAGCTTATGATGCTGTGTACCCACTGAATACAAGGTGTGGTTACATTTCTTCCCATCCCCGCGAGGTGGTTTCTGGAGGTGGGTATTGAATTATATAGCTTGAATGTGAATTAAACATTATTGAGTATGTTAGGCTTGTGTAGTTTTTTATGATGGAGGGAGGGGATAGGCCACCTCCTCACCCTTTATAGGAGTAGCCGCTCCAGTGTGGAAAGAAGAGTCCTTGACTTGACTGCTGGCTGGAAAACTGACAGCTCTGGAGGGTTCCACTCCCTTCCCCTCCCCTCGGAGTGGAGCACAGCCATTGTCTGTTATACATTTTTTTTTTTAAGTAACATATTCTCCTCTGCTCGGAGACTCAAAAGTAGATATTCTACAGAAATGTGAACTGTGAAAGTATATCCTGTAATTTACAGTCAATGTGCTTTGAAGGTGAAAAACACCCTCTAGTCATACAACATCACTGTAGCTTCTGTCTGTCTTTTTATCCACTTCTCTCCTTACTTAGCTGGCTGACTCGAATCACCTGCAGAAGAGATCTGAAGAGGGAAGGAGAAATGAAGAAACACACTGGAAAAAATTATTCATTTATTATTAACTGAAACCTCCATTTGACTTGCCTCCCCCAGGGCTGGAGACTACCATAGGAGTGGGGAATTGGTTCAGTTAGCCTCAGACATTCAGAGAAAGAGATGGGTCTTGTGGAAAGATCAGTGAACTGGGAGAGAGAAGAGCTAAATGCTAATCGTGGTTTTCTGAGCCCTTTAACTTCTCAGCCACTGTGTTTTTACTTTGCACACCTTGTTCCCTCTCTTGTTGTCTTCTAATTCTGGCCATTCTCTGGTTTTCTTTTCTGCTTGCTGGAAGGCCTCAGAGCATACAGGAAATACCTCGGACTGTATATTGGTTAAGAACATCATCCGGCAACTTTGTTAGTTCGTAATGCTGTGAAGCGTCCAGTTCCTCTGGCCTGGGCTAGCTCAGCTGGTCGTGGCTGGTTTGCTCACATGTCTGCTCTCAGCTGGCAGGTCTGCGCGATCTACCATGGCCTCCCGTGTGTGTCTAGGGGTTGGCAGGCTGGCGGCCAGGATCCAGTTGCCTGTTGGTTGTGGGGCTCCCTGGGGTGCCTTGGTTATCTTCTAAGTGACCTTTCATCCTCCAGCACACCATCTCAGACCGAATCACATGATGGTCTCTGGGTTCCACGCTCAGCAAGTCGACCAGCCAGGATGCGTGAGCACTTTGCTGCTGCTGCTGCTGCTAAGTCGCTTCAGTCATGTCCAACTCTGTGCGACCCCATAGGCGGCAGCCCACCAGGCTCCCCCATCCCTGGGATTCTCCAGACAAGAACACTGGAGTGGGTTGCCATTTCCTTCTCCAATGCATGGAAGTGAAAAGTGAAAGTGAAGTCGCTCAGTCATGTCCGACTCTTCGAGACCCCATGGACTGCAGCCCACCAGGCTCCTCTGTCCATGGGATTTTCCAGGCAAGAGTACTGGAGTGGGGTGCCACTGCCTTCTCCGAAGCACTTTGCTAACCTCTGATTATATCATCTTTACCAATCTCCGGTTGGTCAGAGCAAATCACATGGCCGATCGAGATTCAAAGGGAGGAGAAATAGACTTCGTGTCTGGATGAGAGAGAAGAAATTCATGACCATTTTTGTAGTCTATCAGAGACTGTATTTTAAGACATCTGAAAAAAGTGCTGACTGGCAGAGAGCAACTTTGGGTGTTCACTGGGCACAGGACGTTGCACTGATCACTGAACTCTCATGATGTCGTGATGCTCGACAGTATCGCGTCCTCATGATATCACTGACCTCATCAGTCCTATGGCTTTGGTGCTTCTGTTTAGAAAAGTCACTATGCTGGAACCCTGCTCTGCTTTACACAGCAGATGTGGTGGAGAAATGTTCCTTGTACACAGACATTTTTGGAGCTTGAATTATATTTTCAGCGCAATAGGGGAGTTGGCTATTTCAAGGAACCCAGTCGTGAGTCTTTTATGAAAGTAACGAATCCTTTTGTAAGACCCCAAATCACCTTCTGGTTTAGCTTCTTGGCAGGTCAAAGTAAAGGGATTTTAAAATATAGATGATGCAGAAAGGGCTCTGACTTTGCTCTTGAACTGCCCAAGATTCAAATCTTCCTGACTTTGTGATCTCAGGAAGGTACTTTAATTTCCCTAAGCCCTACTTAAAAAATTTTTTTAAGTAAAATGCAGTTAAGAGATATCTACATCTATTGGATTACTGGGTGGATTACATGACAAGTGGAAAAAAATGTAAAGGACCAGATAATTAGAGAAGTACGGTCAATGAGCATGATGGTTTCTTCCACATTATCAGATGTTAGATTTTGTGTAACTACCTATCCTGTCATCTCCCATCATAGACAAGAAGCTTTTGAAATATTTGTTTTTCAGTTTTGAGATTAGTTTGGCTTGGTTCCCTTTGTCTGTTCTTCCAAAGTCTTGCCATAAAGCTTTATAGCCATTTTCATTCCTTGATCAAATTCAAGAGGGTGGATGAGGAAATGAATTCATAACTTTGTAGACATCACCGGGTAAAAAGTCTGTACTAAATCAATTTAAAATAAATTAGCTGAGAATAAGGCAGGTGCTGCCTCATACCGTCTGCAGAGTTATCTTTTAACCTGATCAGCAGAGAACAGGAAAACAATTAACAAACTGGGACGCCATCCCAGGGTATCTGAGGGCCACCAACCACAAGGTGGTTGGTTGAGCGATTGTCACAGACTTTATGGTCAGTGGGTGGATGTGCCACATCAGCACAAAATCCTGACCTGGGGTGGCCAGTCTTCCAGGGCTGGGAGAGCATCACAAGGAATTTATAGCTGTGAATTACAAAAACAGCTCTAATTAGCCCCGAGAGGCAATAGCATAAGAACTACTGCAGACTCATATTTGCTTCCTTCTCAGGATTTTATATGCGAGCTTGGTAATGAATGTGCTTTAACAATAGGAGCTGGGAGACCTTAGCTGTAATAGGCCTCCTAAGGATCCGGCCTCCTTTATTTGCAATCCTGCAAAGATCAGTGGGATGCTATTTTTAAGCCCTGAATCGCCCCCCAGTTTGCATTGTAGCTTCAATCAGAAGGGTGGAGCAGTGGGGAGGAAATTTTCCTTAACCACTGCCCCCTCTCCATTCAGGAATAAACAGTAAATAATCCAGCACTCAGAGGGGTTGGTGGAGGGCCAGCACAGTTTTAAAAGGAGTTTCAGGCACAAAGGTGGTTTTATTTGTTTGTATTAATAAAGAATAATAATGTCTCTCTGACATAGGGTAAGATACTGTTTCTGAAGTCAGGGTTGCTTTGGCCAGATACTGTGTCTGCCTCCCTTGTTCTGCTTTTTCTACATCTCAGTGAAAAGGTACTCATAAATTCATTCTCTGGTTGACGTTTGGGGGTGTGGCTCAGAAAAATCCCTCTGTTTTTTCCCTTGCTCCACTCAGTAAATATATAGAGAGCCTTATATGCAGCAGCCTCTGTTCTAGGTCCTGGATATATAGTGGGGTTGAATGAAAGATCTCTCCTGAAACCTGAGCACTGTGGTGTTTTGGTTGTGGCTAGAAGTTCAGACAGGTAGCTGTAGGAGTCTTTAGGGGTAACAGTGGGGAGCCAGCGATATTCCCATGCTTGTAATTCCTCAGTCAGGTGAGAGTCCAGGATGGGGCAGGTACAGGAATTCAGTGTTTTCCTCAGCTTGTAATGCAATTATAATGGATTTCAATGTAGGCAGTTCAAAAAGGGTAGAAACAAAATAAATCATAATTTTCATGGCAGTTTGATTCTGAACCAAACATGTTAGCCCGTTCCTGGTAGAAGCTGATATGACCAACTTCATCCATGTCAAGGAGATGGTTCAGCTTCACTGACCCGTGACTTTGAGCTTATTATAATGTTGATATCTGGGTTCGATCCAGGAACTTGCGAGTCAGCGTGTCCAGGGAAGGGGCTGAGTCTCTTGACTTTTTAAAAAGACCTCCTCTGATGAAATTCTTGGCTAGTCTCAGGCGGGCCCATGTAACTTATGTGTTCCACGTCGATTCCCGCCACCTTCTGGCAGGAGCAGTGCTTGGTTTTGGAGAACCTCTTTCCTCATCCTGTGAGGAGTAAAGAAGAGTGTGATGGTTGGTCTTATACGTCAGCTCATGCAGTCAGATGCCACTTTTCCCAGAGTGAGGTCAGCCTAGGACCACGATGTGGAGCCCATCGATCCTCGCTGGTGTCAGAGTAGCTGGCTTTACCCTCTTTCTGCCGCTTGAATCCTCAGAGCTGCCCTGGTCCCAGATTTTGTTCAAGTTCAGTCCTTCAGCCATTTATAGTTTTGGGAACCTTCACGAGAGCCTTTAAATGGATTTTTTGGTGGGGAGGGAGCAGAATTATTCTGTTGGTATCACTGAAGAGGCAGGAAAGGACAGGAAATGACAACACGGGATTGGTGTTCTGGCTTTGGGTGGATGCCATGTTTAGGAAGAAAATGCGGGTCTTTCCTCTGTGTGGTCCATGAAGGAAAAGCCTGCCCTGCCTTCTGCCTCCTCCTGAAGAGGAGCGACATGCCTCTTCTCTGTCTTTCAGCTAAGGCAACTATGCTGAGAATGTATTTTCTATGTATCTGTTTCTCCTGCTAAGCTCTGAGGACAAGAACTGTGTCTTATTTTTGTCTGTGATTCCAGGGATTAATGGAAGGCTTGGCGTATAGAAGACTCCACATGTGGCTGTGAGACGGGATTCTATTCTGGACCTGAACCGTGATGCAGGGATTGGGCCTTGTTTGAGCCTCAGGCTTCATCGTGAGCCCCACCTGGGTGTTTGGAATCTGTTTCTCTCTGCCTTGGACCACTCCTGTGCTTCCTAAGAAAAAAATAACTGCCTCCATATGGGCCATTATCCTTAGTTTTTAAAGTCCAAAGATCTGTCATTTGCTTAGGAATTGGTATGTTTCCTGGATTAATTTCTTAAATCTGGGACCACATTTCATTTTTTGCCCCTCCTGAGTCTGTTCTGTGCTAATGGCATGATAGACAAAAGAAGCGTATTTATCTCTAATCTCTCCAGGACCTCAAGAGATAAAAGTTTCCAATTAGCATTCTTTCCCTGGCAGCCTCACTTTGTGATTAAAGAGCTTCATTGGCTTTGGACAGTTTCAGAAATGAAACTGAGTGCTAACAGAGACCCAGGGGCAAGACCTCATGAGTGGAGGCCAGAGAAGAAAGAAGCCCGTGAAAGGGGAGAGGAGGCGGCCACTGTCGCTGGAGGGGCAAGGAAGGACAAAAACAGCCCCTGAGATAATTCGCTCTCCTGAGAGTGGAGTCAGTGGCCAGTTCCACTGAGGCGGTGCACTTTGGGAGTCAGGAAACTTCAGGGAGCTCATCCTGGTTTCCACTTTGTAAAATGCTACTGAATAAATCCAGGAATCTTGGTTTGTAACTCCTTCCTCTAGAAACTCACTTTATCTAGATATGTGCTGAAATAGTGCTTTGAAGGCAGCCATGAGAGGGGTGTCAGAGGTCAGCTTAGTATGGAGAGGTGGCATGTGACTGGCTGGGTGTTGGGAGACATCTGGGCATCCATCTGGTTTCTGTCGTGCCCCACCACCGCCCATCCCTCTGCCCAAGCTCACAACTGTGCTGTGTTGTTCTGGGCTCTCTCACATCCATGCCTTTGCATCATTGCTCTCTCCATCTAGAACATTCTTCTCCCTGACTTAGGTTTTCTAAAAGCAGAAAGGAAGCCAGGGATTCATATGGTTTCTTAAGGGAGTGGTGGCAGGAGAAGGGAAGGGAAGGAAGAAAGGGAGTATAGGGTAAGGAGCTGAGCAAGAATGTGATCTCAGCTGTTCCTATAGGGAGCTCTGAGTGTGAGTTGCATCACAGAAATTGTCCCAATTTCAGGCAGGGCCCCTGGACCCCCATGACAGTCAGTCACTGCAGAGGCGATATCCCTACATATAGGACTTGACTGGTGGCTCAGACAGTAAAGGATCTGTCTGTAATGTGGGAGACCTGGGTTCAATCCCTGGATCAGGAATATCCCCTGGAGAGGGGAATCTTCCAATATTCCACTCCAGTATTCTTTCCAGGAGAATTCTATGGACAGAGGAGCCTGGCGGGCTGCAATCCATGGGATCACATACAGTCAGGTGTGACTGAGTGACTAACAGTATCCCTGTGTATGGATGAGGTACCTCCCCTTGGCTAGGGCCAACTGTCCTGAGAATGGGGTCCGTGTGAATAATAGCAATTGAGATATCCACAGCAGCTGGATGGTGGGAACCCTGTCCTGGCAAAGGAGATCCTGGTGGAGTGTCAACAGCATCCCCTCCACTGCCATTCTTTACCCTGTTAAGGTTTGTTAGCTGATTTTTCAAGACTTGGTTCTGGTCGTACATTCTTTGAGCACCTCTTTCCTTTCTAGCAGGTTAGATAGCCCTCATCTGTATTCAGTAGCCTCCTGGACTTACTAACCTCCATATCATCTCACTGTACATCAGTGGGCCTCCTCTAGTTATCTCCTTGGTGATATGGGATTACCTTTCCCATCTTTATCTATCATGCTTACATAGTATGTGGGGCTTCCCTGGTGGCTCAGAGGGTAAAGCCTCTGCCTGCAGTGCCGGAGACCTGGGTTTGATCCCTGGGTTGGGAAGATCCCCTGAAGAAGGAAATGGCAACGCACTCTGGTACTCTTGCCTGGAAAATCCCATGGAAGGAGAAGCGTGGTAGGCTACAGTCCATGGGGTCGCAGAGTTGGACACAACTGAGCGACTTCACTTTCTTTCTTTCACATAATACATACAACATAATGCATGCTAAGTCACTTCATTTGTGTCTGGCTGTTTGCAACCCCATGGACTATAGCCCACCATGCTCTATCCATGGGATTCTCCAGGCAAGGATACTGGTGTGGGTTGCCATTTTCGACTCCAGTACAGCATAATGGTGTTCCATAAAATTGTGTTGAGTGGAGGAGTGAAATCTTGGATCCTCCATTAGTTTACTGTGTGACTGAGGTCATAACTTTTGTGAGTCTAAATTCCCACTTTTTAAAGCAAGGTGTAGTATGTGCCCACTGGTCCGTTAGTGTTGTTAAGAAGGTCAAGCCACCCAGCCTGGTCTTAGCCATGAGGCATGGTATGAAAACCAGATTTTGTTTTGTCTGGCTCACCCTAGTGCAAGAGTCTACTTAACAAAGAAGGATGGTGTCCCTCCCACCCAGTTCCTCTCTTGGTACCTTGGACAGTTCCAACAGATCTTCCTTATGTGATACAAGACTGAACTCGAGCTTCTCTTGAGCTTTCAATTTGTCTCCTGGAGCCACTCAGGATGTCAGCTCTGTGTTTCACAGGACAGTCCTTATGATTCGATTATTTCAGGGAATGTTGCTGCCTCATCTGCTGTTCTCACTTCTTGATGACAGTTGCAGCCAAACCTTTGAAGGTTGAGTCTTGCTTGTCTCCTTCCTTCCTTGATTGTCATCAGCTCCTGCTGTTACCCAGATGAGATGGAGAGAGTTGGACTCTCAATGTTGGTTAAGTTCCCAGGAAAATGATCCTCAGGAAAGTCTTCTGAGGACATGCATGGAATTTTGTCTTGACTTTTTTCTAATCATGCCAATTCAAAGGGGGGCATTTCTGCTTAGAGGGATCCTACACTCCCCTATCTGAGCAAACATAGGGAGATGGTGAGGGATAGGAAAGCCCGGCATGCTGCAGTCCAAGGGGTTGCATAAAGTTGGACACAACTTAATGAGTGAACAACAAGAACACTCCCCTATTTTTCCTCAACAAAATCTTGATAAATGACATCATATCCATAATCAATTTTGGTTTTCCTGAATAATGTATGATTATATTAGGGTGATGTGGACACACCAGTGCACCAGGGGCTGAAATACGTGGGCCCTGTTTCCAGTGGCCATTAATTAGCTCTGTGACCGTAGGCAACTTTATCTCTTTGTTCTTGAGGTGCTACAGCACCTCTCAACATGTGAGAGGAGTGAAGACAGACAGTGGACAGAATACACAATTACAGAAGGCCCCAAATTAACAGGATTTACTGATGGTTTTGATGGAGAAGTAAGGGAGAAAGAGCAATCAAGGACAACTCTCAAGAGTCTGTAGGGGCTCTAGCAAGTTGGGTAGGGAGTGGGAACCTGCAGAGAAAATACAGGAGCATCCAGGGAGATGGGGGGAAAATCGTGGGGTTGAGGAGTCCTGAGAGCCCACATAATTCCAGGGAAGAGGTATGGTCTGCACCACTGCTGAGGCTTCAGGTAAGATGAGGATTAAAAATTATCCCTGGGCTTTAGCAGTAAAGAGGTCACCTGATGATCACAGAGGCTTTTTAAAGCCTGTGATGGGGGTGGAAGACGGATTGGAGTGAATTGAGGAGTAAGTGGGAGGGCAGCATATGGAGACTGCAGGGAGAGATAACTTTCTGGAAAACTTTGCGGCGTGAGGAGGGAGAGGAGGAGAGAGGACTATAGCTGCAGGAAATGTGGAGTGGAAGGAAGGTATCTTTAACTCGGGGGAGACTTGAGCCTTTTTAAGTGATTGAGAGGAAAGGTTTGGCTTCTTCTACGTAGAAGAGAAATGGGCTAATTGATACCCTGAGAAGATCAAGGAAGAGGTCCAAAACACAGGAGGAGGGACCGACCTTGGCAGAGAAGGGCACTGTCTTGAATGTCACGTCAGGGATACATGTGTTGCTGTGGAAACCACACTCAGATTCACTGGCCAGCTGCTGCTTCCCTCACCGCGACCACAGTATCTGCTGGATGACTTTTCTCTAGACCTCAGTTCTCAGCAGCCTGAACTCCATGTGTGTATCCATAGCAGGAAGGAGAACATCCCAGGACCGCACAGGCACATTCTTGATCGTTGGGACTAACTCCGTTCCTGCCTCTGTTCATTCAGTGTCAGATCAGGAGTGAGTCACACCCAAGCTTCCCTGCACACTCACCCCTATCCATGCATCCATTTTCACCCGATTTCAAGTTCACATCCTGCAGACCCACAGTCAACTCCCTCTCTCCTCCTCACAGATGAACTAGACAAGCTACTCTTGCTGAGAGGAGAGGATGGTCTCATTTCCCATGGTGTGCCTCAGGCTCCTGTGTCTGGGTCCAGGATGAGTCAGCATTCTCTAATACTCTTGGCCAAATCTACTTTTCTTATAAATGAAATTGTTGTCTTTGTTTACTCGCTAAGTTGTGTCCAACTCTTTTGCAGCCCCATGGACTTTAATCTGTGAGGCTCCTCTGTCCTTAGGATTTCCCAAGCAAGAAACTGGAATGGGTTGCCATTTCCCTTTCCAAGAGCTCTTCTAGACCCAGGGACTGAACCCATGTCTCTTGCATTGGCAGGTGAATTCTTTATCACGGAGCCACCGGGGAAGCCCATAAATGAAATTATTGTTCCCATTTTCCTTGTTGATAGAGGAGCCTAAAGGAGTCTCCTGCCCTCCCTATGTGTGCTAAGTGGCTTGAGTGTCAAGATGTATGACTAAATTCTAGATGTGTTAATAAAATACTGACCCTATAAAAAAATTCATGTCACATTTTAAAACAATCCAGGAAGCAATGACTAGAAACATCAATTAACTGAGAGCTTTAATATGCTTATGTGTTTGTGCATAACTAGCTTTCTAAAGGCCTGGAGACAGAAGCACAGACTTTTTTAAAGCAACAAGCAATTGCAAGTCAATAAACATCCTGCTCCTCCTCTGCTCATCCAGCCCAATGATGATGAAATGCACACCGACAGGAGAAATAAGAAAAATAATAACATTATCACAGGATCAATGTCTATTGCTGGCTTCATAAATAAAGGACTTGGCTTCCTATTGATGTTTAATTTTTGTAAATGCCTCTGGAAATTTAAGTAGCAGTAGGAAAACATTATCCTGAGATAATGTTCAATTTCTCCCAACATAAGCTCTTAAACCTTGGACGTGTTCAGCTTTCAGTCTGGGACAAATTCTGGAGAACAAATTTCTTTGGAACAGACGGTGGTAGATTGATTTTAAATAGGCTGACCTTGGTGCTCTGGGTCTAGGGGACAGGAGAATAGACGATGGTTGGAACAACAGAGGCAGAGAAGGCCTGGTGTTCCTGCTTCTTCCATGGCTTGTTCTGAGGTATCCGTCAGCAAAATGGGAGATTCTTTCTCCTCCATCCACATCCCACCGTCAGTGCAGCAGCCTGTGCCAAATTTGTGAGTCCTGGGGGGACAAACGAGGCTCGGAAGGAAGGGTTCACCTGTCCCTGTGGGATACCGTGATGTCCTCGTATCCTGTTACCTCTTGCTGTACGTCAACTACATTGGGCACCTGGCTTGAAAAACAAACCAACGCCTGCCAACTCGACCTAGCAGAAGCACGAGAGTACTTTGAAGGCGAGAAATCATAGATATTAAAGCTGAAAGGGAACTTCCTCAAGAGATCTTCTAATCTAGGCTTCCTCAGCCTTCGGGAAGGTAAGCATGAATGCCCCCAATCCTCAGAAGACGTTCTGAAAATTGAGCTAATTCGAATAGAGGGCAGGGAAGTGCCTGTCTTCTACCCTGAGAGCAATGTTTCTCTGACAACTTGCACAGAATCACCTGGTTCTTGTTAAAACACAGATCCCTGGACCCCCACCCCAGCATCTCTGATTCTGTAATCTGGGGGTAGGGCCCAGGAGTGTGCATTTCCTTTTTTAAAAATTACTTCTTTCTTTATGGCTACGCTGGGTCTTGTTTGCGTTGTGTAGGATCTTCCACTGTGGCACAGACTCTAGTTGAGGTTCACACGCCCAGTAGGTTCAGCTCTCAGGCTCAGTTGCCCTGTGGCATGTGGGATCTTAGTTCCCTGGTCAGGGATCTAACCCTTATCCCCTGTAGTGGAAGCCGGATTCTTAATCACTGGACTGCCAGGGAAGTCCCCAGCGTGCATTTCCAATGAATTTTTAGGTCCTGCTGATGCTCTTGGTCTTGGTCTTACTTTAAGAATCACTGGACTAGAGTCTCCTTTCTTGATTTCATGACCCAGAAGCTGGGGTGTCTTAAGCTAACAAGTGAGTTGTTCCGTAACCCATTGTGTCAAATAGGGGCAGAGAATATGTTTGTTAAGCTTATTACTTAATCTGAGACTGCAGAGTCTTTGCTCAAGTAAGAGCAAGGTATTTTTCTTTGACTTTAAGGCCAGTTCCAGCTACTCCAAAGACATGTGGGCTTGAAAAGATATAGGGATTCCTCGGGTACCCCAGCCTCTGACCTGGTTTCTTTTAACTTGAGAAGAGCTGTCACCTTGCTGGGAATCTGAAATAGAAAGGCAGATTTGTAAAGGCCTTTCTGACTCCAAACAGCTGGATTTGCACTCACCATGGTGATTGCTCAGCGCCACGTAGCCCTGACACTGATGAATGTTCCACTGGAATTCCATCAAAGCTGCGGGGTAGAGACCCTGGTCACTGAGCCCAGTGCCCTCTGGCTCTTCCCCATCAAGGTTTGAAAAGCTGGGATGTAGCAAGGAGGCTGGTGGGAAAGAGGCATCAGCTGGGTGTGGCAGCTTTGCTGTTTAGCAGAGGATGCAGTGTTAGGGACGGGATCAGCAGGAGAGGAGGGAACGAGCGGGTTTTCTTCAGCCCCAAGACCTCCCTTCTCTTCTGATGGAAGAATCTCATGAGAAAGTATACTTGCCTCAGAATGCAGCCCCAGCCCCACCCCTACCTGAGTCATAGCAGTGAGGACAATTAGGCTCTTCACAGGGTCATGTGTTCTACGTATTCTGCTTGCAGTATATTGCATGTAAGGGTTAGAAGACAGGAGTGCTGGCATCTTCAAGTCCTTGTCCTGCTCCTCTCTGTCCATTTCTAGTGTGCTGCCTTTATAAGCATGTCCCCCTGTTGTATTAGTTGCCTCCATCCTTTTCCTTTTGTATTCTTTCTCACTGCTTCCTCTTCTTTGTTTCTCTTTGAGGAATTGAGATTTCTATTCCTCCATTCACCTTTCTGTCCAGTCTTTGACTTTTAAGAACAGACTGTGTAGGTGGTTATGAAACACAAGGGCCAGTTCTGAGAGCCACTTCTTCCCCAGCAACTTGCATTTCAGGCAAAACAAGCCCACGTTTCACTTCCGTTTTGCTTAATGTAAGTGTTACTGAAATGCGACATGCACACAGAGAAACGCACAAATCGTACATTTTTGGCAGATGGATTTTCACAGCATGAACACATGGAGTGACCAGCACCCAGGTCATGAAACGGAAAATGCCTGGTTCCCCCAAAGCCCCAGTGCTTCCTTTCAGTAATTTCCTGCCCTCCAGGATATCACTGTCTTGACTTTTAACAGATTAATTTTGACAGTTTTTTAACTTTGTATAAATGGGATCTTTCTGTATACACTCTCTGACACCTGGCTATTTTTCTCAATTTTGTGTTTGTGAAATCCATTGCTGCTGTTACATGTAGTTCATTTTCCTTGTGCTCTCTTCTCTGTGTAATGAACATATCACACTTGATTCATTGGACTGTTAATGGAAATTTTGGGTTTTCCAGCCTGAAGCTGTTTTAAATTTTGCAGCTATTCACATTCTTTTGCATGTTTTTCTGTGAACATACATCCTTTTTTTTGTGTTGAATCTATTATAGATTGGCACTTATTCAGCTTTGGAAGATATTACTGTATGATTATCTAGAGTCGCTTTACCAATTTATACCTATACTCTCACCAGAAAAGCCCAAGAGCTGTAGTTACTCTGCAGACCTGCTGACAAATACTATCTTAAATGTAGTCATCTGGTCGGTGTGTGATTATATGGGATTGTAGATGTAATTTGCACTTCTTCAATAACTGATAAAATTGGGCAACTTTTAATATGTTTACTGGTTGTTTGAATACCCTTTGTGGTGAAGTACCTGTTAAGTATTTTGCACACTGTAAAAATCAGACTGTTAGCCTTTTCTTGTGGCTTTGTAGGAGTTCTTCATAATTGTGGATACGAATACTTTGACAGTACTCTGGACAAATATCTTCTGCCAGGTGTTGGCTTGCCTTTAACTCGTCTTCAAACCCTTTGTATTTTGACTGTCAGACTCACGCTTAAACTCCAGCTCAAATGTCATCTCATTGCTGACTTAGCCTCCATCTCCTTTCTCCTGGAGTTGTTGCCTGCCCCCTGTCCTGCCGCAGCGTCAGCCTAACTCCCTCTCACGGCAGGTGTCATGTTAGTTACAATGACCTCTTTCCTTACCTCTCCTTTCCCAGCCCAGGGTACCCGAGGCACAGACTATTCTAGATGGAACCAGTGGCAGTCGTTTCTGTGGAGGTTCTGGGTGTTTTGTTTCTTTTGACCTTGTAATCTTCTGTGTCCCAGCTTTCTACTATGTGTACGCATTATGTTTGTAATGATAAAAGATATTAATATATAACTTAATATTGTGCGCTTGATCTTGCCTCACTGTGTGTTGGGCATCTTTCCAGAGAAACTTTCAACTCAGTGTGGTAAAACATGAGCTCCTTGTTCTGTCTTTCCATCTCAGCCCAGTTTCTTTCCTGGCCTTTGTGATGGGTATGGGATAGGATCACAGAGAATTGCTCTAACTTCAGAAATTATCTTTTATTTATTTATTTATTAAAAAAATTTTTATTTTTACTTTATTTTGCTTTACAGTACTGTATTGGTTTTGCCATACATTGACATGAATCCGCCACGGGTGTACGTGAGTTCCTGATCCTGAACCCCCCTCCCACCTCCCACCGTCCTCCTGCAACATCCAAACTGTGATTTCCAGCTCTACTGTCTCCACCTTGCTCTCTGTTCTGTTGGAAAACTAATACAGCTTCTAAATTGTTCCTTTGCCCACCTTTGTCAGCTCAGAATTGTGCTTGATGGAATTAAGCAGATAAGGAAGACTTTATTCAAGACTGTTGTTATAGAGGTCAGCTTCACTGCCATAGGGGAGAAGGGCTGACCTCAATAGACAGGGAGTTTTTAAGCACTGGGGTGAGCTGGTAGAGGAGTGCTGTGGGACTCTAGGGGGAAGGCAGGTCAGTATGATTAGCTCATCTGTGTCTGCTAATTGGTGTTTATCAAAGTTAGGCTTCTACGCTCCCACAGAGACAGAGATGGCTGTAATCATCTCTCTTGATGATTCTGTTTCAAAAGGATGGCTCTTCAGTCCTTGAGAAAGACTCAGGACTCTTGGGCTGTAATTGGCTGGGAGAAGAGTTACAATTCAAAAGGACAGAGAAAGAATTTACAGTTTCCTAAAGTCAGTAATGAAAGAGTAGAGTAAGTCATGCTTTGAGGAAAGGGAGCCTCTAGTCAGGAGGAAGACTGTCTAAAGTTTAGCTACAGGAACATCAAGGCCATCTTGCTCACCCTCACTCCAATTTAAATGCCATAATTTAAATTTGATTCTGACATTCTACCCCTGTGTTCTAAAACTGTCCATGGCTCAATACTGCGTGATCTGTAAACTCAGGCATGTATGGAAGAGTCTCCATGTCCTCGCCCCAGCCTCTCCTGAGTCTTGTTCCCTCCACACTGGAGGTGAAGTCACCATGAGCATTCTGGAAATGGTCTCAGGAAACTGAGATTGAGGGAGGTGAATTTCAAAGCATCACAGGATATGAGTGACCAACTGGGGGGTGGGTGATTTGAGTCATGGGTTGGATGAGGATGGAGCAGGAGAGCCAAGACCAAGTGAAGTCCAAAGTCATGAGACTCCCAGCCAGGTGCGTTTCTGGGAAGATGGGCATTTCCTCGCCAGTGGTGTGCAGAGAGTGACCAGCTCAGACTCCTCAGCTGGGGCCCAGCTGCCCTTCAAGGGCTTTCACCTCAGGGTCAGTTTAGGAAAATATGGAGACTTTTCCTCATGTGGAAACCTTCTGTTATCTGTCAAGGTCAATGGGCACAGTGGGGCAATCGTGTCTCGTGCCCATCATCTGAGGTCAGCAAGGTGGGCACTGTCCTCTTAATGTCTCCTGAATGACAAGGACAATCTAAGATTTTCTACCTTCCTGCTCCACTGAACACGCAGAACTCAATTGAAAGGCCACAACACATTTAAGTGTCTGAAATTAAATCTGAAGCCGAAGCAGCAGCATCTTATTACTTTTAATCAGTGCAGTGCATGAAAGCCCCTTTGGAGAAATCATTATTTTACCTTACTGCATGGAAGGCCAAACTGCTTCCTTGCTTCCTCTGGTCCCTGAGAAATGACAGGGACTCTCTGCTCTGCGTGTCCATCAGATTTGGGGCTGCCTTCAGCTTCTGCTGTGTCCAGGGCTTGGGTAAGATTTCCTTCTTAGAGCTGCTTCTTTTGAGTCCCCCTGCCTCTCAGCTGTACTTTTCTAATAAAGGGACAAGAGGCTGAGGGATTAGTAACCATAGTTACCATTTATTAAGCACTTTCTTTATCAGTTAAGGTGTTTAGTAGCAAACAATCAAAACTGGTTTGATCAGAAGGTAATTGATTAAGGGATATTGGGTTGCGCACAGAATCTCCAGCAAAGCTAAGGAACAGACTTGGGAGCTGTACTGCTGAAACAATGCTCAAACTCTCAGCGAAGAATTGGAGGCAATGCTGACATATCAGCTGCCCTCCCCGGCACAGCACCGCAGGTTGTCTGCTGATGCTGAACACCGGAGGCCGTGTCTGACTTTCCCCGCAGCAACCATGAAAGGTGACTGTTAGTCTCTTCATTTTATAGATGAGGTCACGGAGGTTCAGAGATGGTAGGCAGCTTATTCCCAAGGTTAGCTGTAATAGAAATCCTCGACTGTGTGTTCAGTGAGGATGGGGATTACATTGGTCTTGCTCACCATTTACTGTAAGCTCAGAACCCAGTGCAGTGCTGGGTCAGTAGGTACTAGACAAACTTAGGGAATGAATACATGGGGAAGTGGTGGGCAGATGCATTGTTACGGTGTTTGTGGTAGTCTCATTGAATGGGAGCTGTCTTCTCCTACCTTGCTCTGGGGCCATCCTGCATGTTTGTGCCCAGAGGGTTGGGTGAATGAGTCCGGGTCAGGCAGTCATAATATATCCTCCTGGCCATGGTGATTGGTCCCAAAGTTTGAAGGCTGTGAGTCTGACCAGATGACCCAGCACCTGGAATAAGACTGACTTGCTCTAATATGTAAGAATAGAGCTGACATACAGAGAGGAGCAAAGACAGGGTTTATGATTCGACTTTCCTGCATGTTACTCATGTTGGCCTTTTATAAGCAAGCACTATTGCTCCAGTCAAGAAAGGCAGATCGAAAGTGGTGACTTCTCTCACGAAAGGGGTTTTAGATGGATGGGTGTGTTTCAAGAAATATTCTGGAACTGGGTAAAAATGGATATCTTCTCAATCCTTCTTCCTCTCTCCTTGGCAAGCCCCCCATGTGTCTCACCTCATATACAGATTAAAAAAAATATATATATATATACACGTATTTCGGGCTTTCTCTGCTTGTGGCGAGTGGGGTTTCTCTGTATCGCAGCGCGTGGGCTTCTCATTCCGGTGGCTTCTTCTGTAGTGGGACACGCACTAGAGCTGTGGGCTTAGCTGTTGTGGTGTGTGGGCCCAGTTGCCCTGAGGTATGTGGGATCTTCCCAGATTGGTGGTTGAACCCACGTCCCCTGCATTGGCAGGAGAGTTCTTAACCACGGGTCCACCAGGGAAACCCTGCCTTATCTCTAGTTGAATGGGGTCTTTTTTTTTTTTTTTCCTGACAGTTTATCCATCTCCAAGCCCTTGCTCAGTGAACATCTCTGAGATATGTTTGTTGGGACAGCTGTTGGGCAAAGGACACGACGGTTACGGTGGCGCAAGGGAAGCAGGCCTCCGGGGGCCAGGTTCTGGTGACGGTTGTGGGTTTCAGGCTGGGCATCCGTGAGAGCCCTTCTCCCGGAGCAGTCTGCTGTGCAGGGCGCTCAGGCGGTCAGGTACAGAGCGCTGTCAGGGTAGCGCAGTAACGGGACTGCTGTGGAGTTGTCAGCGCGCTCATCGTGTAGACACTGCGTTGTCCAGAGGCCTTGCAGAACCACAGCCGCAGCATGGGCCTCTGTGGATCCTGGGATGTGACGTAAGAATTAGATGTTTGCTCTATGCTGGTAGCTTTGGCCTCAGGCCGTCGTGGCCGGTCATGTACCAGGGCAGCTTCATTATCAGGGCTCCAGTGCTGTCAGACTGATCCTTTCTCTCATTACTCCCAGGGGCCAGCGGCTGGCCCGTGGGTGAGACATCCCTGTGGGGCATCTGAGCCGGGCTGACCTCTGTCTGTGATGTCCTTCCCCATGCACCCTGGACCCAGTTCCCAACCCAACCCTCTCCTCTCCAAAGCTTCGATGAGTCAGTTTTCATTTCGCAGGTTGTGTGTGTGCCCGTTTTGGCTGAAGACTTTCCATAGAACGTCCAGTCCCTGTGTCTCTGGTTTCCTCCCGGGGCTCCTGGTCTTTGTTTCCCTCCTGGGTCATAGGAGAGCAGCCTGCTGCTGCTCTGCCCCATCGCTGCTTGCCGCAGTAACTTTCTTTTTCCTAATGAGGCTTAATTATAAGTTTTATTGACAGGCTTATGTTATGCCATTGGAACCCATCTTGAATCAATTAAAATCAATTAATCACACTGTGATTAACTTTAATTGTGGGATGTTTCCTACACCCAGCAAATAACCATTCACATATGTTCCAATTAATATTTTTACACCCCCCCCTTTGTTGACAAATGAGCTATTGTACTTAAAATTAATTAAATGTTAGCATGGTCCCAATTAACATTGCGTTAACCTGAAAAAAAAAAGTCTTTATTGTCAATCCTGAGCAAAATCTGTGAGAATCTACTACTTATATTGCACAACATATATTAAACACATGGGGCCTGACCTTTTGCCAAAGTAGTGGATGAGCTGGACAAAATATGAGGCCACATTGAAAATCTTGAGGTTTTTGGCTGTGACTTGAGATAAGCAAGGAAAATAAATATTGTCTGCCTAGAAATAGTTACCTATCTTTTTCTGTGTTTTGCTAAACCAAGATTTAATGTCTCTAGATTATCAGTACTTTATATATAGGACCTTTTATTTTAACTCAGTATTTTTGTCTTTTTTTTTTTTAAATCTCTAAGGTGTCTCATTCCCCTGTATCTTGAATATTTCTTTACCTAATGCTATTTATTGTGCTGTAAATTCCGAAGTGTATCTTTCATTTTTCACCCAGCCTTCTGTTTTCTGAGACTCCTCTAAGTAGGTTGTGTGGGTCTGTTTTATATGCAGACATTGTTTATCCATGCTCACATTGATAAGCGTTCAAATTGTTTCCAACTCTTTGCTTTTATAAGCAGTGTTGGGATGAGAATCTTAGTGTATCTGAATTTGTATATGTTGAATCCCAGGACAGGTACCAAAATGTGTCTCAATGACATATTGATTATTTTAAATTAAAGTTACTGAAGAAACAACCAATACAAGAGGAACACTCTGACTCTTTTTTTCTGCCTCCCTGGAGGCAGGGAATGAATCTCTTCTGTGAGAGTTACATCCCCTGCATCTGGAGGAGAAGGGCACCCTTGCTGCCCAAGACAGAACCCAGGGCTGAGAAGCCCATAGAGGCAAACATTGGGACTTCCGCTTACTCCCCCAAGCCCAACCCTGCTTCGAATCTTCACTAATTGGCCACCCCAAACCTAAGCTTCTTTGTTTAGTGAATTCCTTGCAAATTTATTGTTTCCTTACCAAGGATAAAAGCCACCCGCTTTGGCCACCTCTTAGGTCTCATTTCGATGGAACTTCAGTGCACATGAATTGGAATGTGTTTCTTTTTCTCCTGTTAATTTGTCTTATGTCATTTTATTATTAGACCAGCCACAAGAACTAAGAGGGGTCGAGAGGGAAAACACCCCCTGTGATTTATATCTCAGGAACCTGTCTGAGATATAGTCCTAGGAAAACAATTGTTGGGTCACAGGGCAAATGCAAACTGCACTCTGGAATTGATCCTCTTTGGCACAGGACGAAATGGAGATCTGGAGAGGTTAAGTAATTTTTTCAAGGTCAAGTCTACAACTAGGCTTGATTTCAGATCTTCTGAATCTTAGTGAAATATCTATTTCGCAATAGGCTACCATCTCAATTTCCCTGAATTCCCTGGAATTTTCTAAGCAAAATTTCCCCAGTATGATAGTCTCATTGTCTTATAGCTTGGAATCATCCTTGTTAGGGTCCCCTTTAACAGTCAACATTCAATATATGTTACAACTGACACAGAAATGTATGCAGCTATTATCAGCCAATGGCACTGGGAATTTAGGTCTAACCTGCTCTCTTCAAGATCTGCTTTTAGGGAATTCGCTGGCCATCCAGTGGCTAGGACTCTGGGCTTCTCACGACTGATGGTGTGGCTCCAATTCCTATTTGGGGAACTAAGATCCTGGCAAGACTTGCAGCCAAAAAAAAAATAATTAAAATAATTAATTAATTAATTAAAAACCCTGCTTTTGTTATTGAACAAAGACCTATAAATATTTTAGAATAGGTGATAGAGATATCGAGATATAATAATGATCAATCTGAGATTTCAAAGCTCTTCTCACACAAGGGGGCAAAACACTGCTTCACTGATTAAAAAACAAAACAAAACATAAATCCCAGGTTTATCTTTACAAGTAAGTTTGCCCTGAAGGATGAACATGAGAGATAGAAAGTAATACAAGTTTTCAAAGCTTTCAAGTTGTCCTTGGAACTTTGTATTTCTTTGGGGGTGTTCCTAGAATTGACCACTAGAAGGCAATCCCTGGATACATGATTCTCCTTCCTCTTTCCCCTGTCTCAGTTCTCATTAATTCCTTAAGGGTTAACTGAGCAACTGGTGAATCCAAGAACAATATACATTCCTTGTCCTTATAACACAGGATAGAGGGAATGAGTAAGAATTCTGAGTGCTGAGCCAGGTGCTGTGGGTAACCTGAGGAAAGAGCCACTGAGTCAGCGAGTGAGTGGTGAGCAGGGCGGTGAGGTCTGAGCTGGACTTCAGCAGACGTGTGGGAGGTGGTCCTCAGGGGAACGAAGGGTTCAGCTTCCTCCAGTTCTTACACCCCCACCCTCTGCTCCTCCTGCCCCCACAGTAGCCATGTTCAGAAATAACCCAGCATCCCTGAGGGGAGAGGAACAAATGTTCTACATTGCACCATGCTAAGCATCCCCCTCCAGTCCTTGTGCCTGTGAAATGCATTTCACGCCTCATCTGTTCCCTAAATGAGATGTGAAAGCAGTTTACACCTCGTTTACATTTGTGCTGTTTTACCAAACCGCATAGATACAGCTCCATCCCAAGTCATGAAATGAGGTCAGGCACCCTTTCTCTCCTTGGACTGAATCCACCCAACTCTCCAGATCATCTCAGGCAACCAGGCATCCACCAGGTGTCGAGAGAGAAAGTGCAAGCCTTGGCGGAGAGGTGTGGGGAGCAGTGAGCCAGGGGTGTTCAGGTCCTTTTAGGTGAGGGGAATGGCTTTTCTTTAAAGCCAATTGTATACTTAGTAAAATTTGCTTAAGCAAAATGCAAAAATCATAGGTGTACACTTAGAAGAGTTTTTAACCTTTGCACATACCTGTGTAATCAACACCCAGATCAAGACATAGAACATTTCTCTCACTCCTGAAACTTTTCTCACACCCCCTTTCCGTCAGTAGACCACTCCCCAAACAGAACTGCTAGATTCTGACGTTCATCGCCACCATGGATACATTGTACCTATTCTAGAACTGAATATACATGCAAACATACAGTGCGTACTGACATCTCTTCAGATAATGTCTGTGTGGCGCGTGTTGCTGTAGCAGCTCGTTCCTTTAAATTGTTGGATAGGGTCCCGCTGTATGAATAAGACACTTTAGTCATTTTCCTATTGACGGGCATTTGAGTGGGGCTCTGTTTTTGCCTATTATAAATAAAACCGCTATGAATATTCTTGCACAAGGTTTTATGCACATATACACTCGTTTTTTTCCGTGGGAGCACAGCTAGGGGTGGAAGTCCTGGGTTGTAGTGTAGATGTGCTTTAACTTTATTAGAAACTGCAAAACATTTCTATGAGGTGGTTGAACCGCCACTCCCACTGGGAGTGTGTGGAAGTTCTGGTTGTTCTGATTGATTCAAGATAATGAAACAGTGTTGGCGATCACTGTAAAGTAGCGCAGATTCATCTAAGGAGCATGACATAAAAGACAAGAGTAAATATTTTAGAAGAGAACGAGAACATGAAAGGCCTTTCTATGCATGAATGTTTATTGTCCCAAATAGTAGCTCTCGAATGTCCTGATTTTGTCCAAAACTCACTGTTTTTAAAAATGCACAGCACGTTTTGGCTTAATCAGACTATATACCTGGGAATGTAAGAACAATGTGCTGGGAGTCATATACCAATAACGCATATGAAGTCCTTTGCCCCCCTTCACCAAATTAGACTAATAATGTTTGTCATTTTCGCCAGGCTGATAAAAAAATATTTATCTTTTACTTCTGTATTTAATTTTGTGTACCTTGATAAAGTAAAGCATTTTGCTTGTTTATGGATATGTGTTTTTTTCTTAGTGAATTTTCATGTTCTTTGCCCATATTCTCTGGTGTCTGTCTTTTTCCTGTTGATGTTTGGGTGGCTTAATACTGACAACTGGTGGTTGTATATGTTGCAAATATTTCTCTTTTCTGTTGCTTACCTTTTAAAATAAAAACTGCTTTCATTATTTTTCAAGATCCTACTTGCTCATTACAAAACATCTGCACAATTGAGAAAATATTACAAGAGATTAAAATTCTTCCAAATCCCACTTTGCAGAGATAAAACAACAGCAAAAACAGAACCAAGAATAATCGGTAAAATTCTGATGAAAATCACTGCAAGCATCTCTCAAAGCATATGTAGCGAAACCTAAGGAGACATTTACAATAGGTAGACATTTAGAAGAACGGCTTTAAATATGGGAGTTCTAATCACATGGCTACACTCAAGATAAAAGTTTCTTTATTGCAAAATATATTAATCCTAAAATAATTATATTATTTAAAACCTCATGAGTTTGGAACAATATTTGAACAACATAATTTAACTATGGACTGTATCTTTGGAAATCTTTGCTATAAACAATGAAAAAAATAGCAAACATTTTTTTTTTTTCTACTCTCTGGCATGTCTAGTTTTATTGGTTACCTCAGTGCTTTGATGTTGTCAAGTTTTATAACAGTTATAACCTTTTCTCTCACTGTAATTCTCAGAGTTGTCAGTTTTTCTTCTGTTTTAAGTACATCATCAGCATTTCTTTTATCCTGGTCTTGTATACATATTTTCTTTATTTTGGCTTTTGGCTTATATTCATTTTATTATTCCAATAAATTACTTTTCACAAAGGGCTTGTAGGTGTTAGTTTTCCTGAGTTCTTGCATATTTCAGGAAATTTCTCAGTTGCATTTGCACTGGAAGGTTTACTTAGGTAGGGACATGATTATTGGGCTATTCCTTCTTTTACTCAGAACTTTACAGATATTGCACCAATGTCTACTGTTATTAAATGTCGGATACAAAGGTCTGTCTAGTCAAAGCTATGTTTTTTCCAGTAGTCATGTATGGATGTGAGAGTTGGACTATAAAGAAAGCTGAGCACCAAAGAATCGATGCTTTTGAACTGTAGTGTTGGAGAAGACTCTTGAGAGTCCCTTGGACTGCAAGGAGATCCAACCAGTCCATCCTAAAGGAAATCAGTCCTGAATATTCATTGGGAGGACTGATGCTGAAGCTGAAACTCCAATACTTTGGCCACCTGATGCGAAGAACCGACTCATTGGAAAAGACTCTAGTGCTGGGAAAGATTGAAGGTGGGAGGAGAAGGGGACAACAGAGGAAGAGGTGGTTGGATGGTATCACTGAGTCAATGGGCGTGAGTTTGAGTATACTCCGAGAGCTGGTGATGGACAGGGAAGCCTAGTGTGCTGCAGTCCATGGGGTCGCAGAGTTGGACATGACTGAGCAACTGAACTGCACTGAACTGAAAGTAGAGATCAAGAGGAACCTCATCAGCTCCCTCCCAACACACACACTTACACACTCTGCAAAGTCTATGTATGACTTTCTGCCTAGATGTCATATATATTTTTTTCTTTTAAAATATATATCTTTTGGTGGTTATTCTAGTGATTACAACATATACCTTTGACTTATCAAAGTCTAATGTTACTTGGAACTTTTATCCTCTTCCAGGACAATGTTAAAAAATTTAATTCCATTTAACCTCCTATCAACTTATATGCAATGGTCATATGTTTTAATTTATTATACATTTTAAGCCATGTAAAACACGATTGTAATAATCATTTTTATTGTTTTGTACAGAAAGCATTCATTTATTCATTTATGTCATTCATTTGACATACATATCTAACTTTTTATTTTTCTTCTCTTCATTCCTTCCTGCATCTCCAAGAAAACATATGCGATCATTTTCTTCCTGCCTGAAGAACACCCATTGTTATTTCCTTCAGGGTGTTTGGGACGTGCTGCTTATGAATCCTTTTGCTTTTTATTTGTCTTATTTCACCCTCATTCTCCACATGTATTTTGCTGAGTATCAGATTCTGGACTGACACTTTCCCGCCTTCAATACTTTGAAGGTCTGTGTTCACTGTCTTCTGTTTGAATCTGTTGTTTCCAGGTAGAGGTCCAGCTGTTACCCTCTGTGAGGAGGTGGCTGACTCCAAGTTTGGATGTTTAGCTGCTGACAGCTTTTAAGCTCCCTCCTACTTCTTTCCCTTCTGCCCCACATCTGGACCAGCTGATGAAAGAGCCTGGGTGCTCCCTCCTTTACTGCTGGTGGGAGAATCTACCCACACAGGTCCCTGCCTGTATGTGGGAACCCTCAGCCCGGCCTGCTTCCCAATCACAGTGAAAGCCAGGCCAGGCTCTTTTGCTTGCTCTCTGAAGTCACCCTGCTCTCCCCATGGATACAAGCATGTAAACAGCAAACTTTTCCACAGCCTCTTGAAATGTGTGGCATCTTCATTCCTGATGTTAGAACCAGACTTTGGGTGGAAGTCCTGTTACCTTTGCAGGGAATCGTGACACCTTTATTTTATTTTAAAAATATTTATTTGTTTATTTAACTATGCCAGGTCTTAGCTATGGCATATGGGATCGAGTTCCCTGACCAGGGGTGGAACTTGGGCCCCCTGGATTGGGAGCACGGAATCTTAGCCACTGGACCACCGAGGAATTCCCATGAGACTTTTAAAAGTCTGTTTTGTTTAGCTTTCATAAATTTCATCCTGAGGTATTTAATTGTTCTTTATTTTATTTTTTATTACTTTGCTTAGGCCTTCTTGAACTTATAGCTTGATTAAAAAAAATAGTTTTAAAAAGTTCTCAGCCATGATACTTCTGTCCAATTTTCTGTAACCTCTCTTTCTGGGACTTCAAGTCAGTCTCCCCAAGTACATCAGTCTTTATCACTTCTCTTTGAGCATTTTTTTCTGACTTTTTCATCCTTTTCTCTCCCATGTTTCACTTTTTATATTTTCTTCTGATCTTGCTTCCAATTCAATAATTCTTTTCACCAGTGTCTAAGCCCACACATTAAGTTCTTGATTTAGCCACCTGTATTTTTAAGAATTATAAGTTTTCAGGAAGAGTTCATGTATGAACTAAAATATATTCTTGTAAAACAAAATGTCACCTTACAGTTTGCACTCTTTCCCCATTTCAGAATTTAAATACAAATAAATATCCCAAGTGGTCACATGAAGTGATGGAGTTAAAGTAACCTCCACACACAAAATATTTTCATTTAGTTGTATTTATAGTTCCTAGTTGTCTTCCAAGATCTCAGTCTTGTGTATTTCTCCATGAATGTGTTAAGGATGGTTATTTTAATGGACTTTGGGAATGTCATTATCTTAAACCCCCATAGGCGGTTTCAATTTCTTCTTATTTTTTTCTTGATTTTTGTTTAGGTTTCTTGCGTCTTCATTTGTTTGCTTTTTAATACTTGCATGTCCAGGGGGAGAATTGGCCTGAATTTACCTAGTCTGCTATAATCAGAAGTGGAAGCCTGAGTCTCTGACTTATCTTTATTCCTTATATTCACTTGAAGCTTGTTAATGAACAGTTCACAAT
>SJYQ01000614.1:338147-416086 GCA_006410935.1 Redunca redunca | reverse complement strand
AAGGCCTCCCCAGACAGCCATTTTGCTTTTTTGCATTTCTTTTCCATGGGGATGGTCTTGATCCCTGTCTCCTGTACAATGTCATGTACCTCATTCCATAGTTCATCAGGCACTCTATCTATCAGATCTAGGTCCTTGAATCTATTTCTCACTTCCACTGTATAATCACAAGGGATTTGATTTAGGTCATACCTAAATGGTCTAGCGGTTTTCCCCGGTTTCTTCAATTTAAGTCTGAATTTGGTAATAAGGAGTTCATGATCTGAGCCACAGTCTGCTCCTGGTCTTGTTTTTGTTGACTGTATAGAGCTTCTCCATCTTTTGCTGCAGAGAATATAATCAATCTGATTTCGATGTTGACCATCTAGTGATGTCTATGTGTAGAGTCTTCTCTTGTGTTGTTGGAAGAGGGTGTTTGCTATGACCAGTGCATTTTCTTGGCAAAACTCTATTAGTCTTTGCCCTGCTTCATTCCATATTCAAGGCCATATTTGCCTGTTACTCCTGGTCCACTGCTGCTGCTGCTGCTAAGTCACTTCAGTCGTGTCCGACTCTGTGCGACCCCATAGACGGCAGCCCACCAGGCTCTGCCATCCACACCATCCCTCAAAAGACTACTGTTTCTCAAGAGATTAAAACCTTTCCTTTTTCTCTGCACCCTTTTCTAAAGGTTTGAACACTATTATATTTGGGCTACAGCTCAAACAGCACCCTGTGCTGTGCTTAGTTGCTCAGTCGTGTCCGACTCTTTGTGACCCCATGGACTGTAGCCCGCCAGGCTCCTCTGTCCATGGGATTCTCCAGGCAAGAATACTGGAGTGGGTTACCATACCCTCCTCCAGAGGATCTTCCCAACCCAGGGATCAAACCCAGGTCTCCCTCATTGCAGGTGGATTTTTTACCATCTGAGGCATCAGGGAAACCCAAGAGTACTGGAGTGGGTAGCCTATCCCTTCTCCAGGAGATCTTCCAGACCCAGGAATCTAACCAGAGTCTCCTGCATTGCAAGCAGATTCTTTACCAGCTGAGCTACCAGGGAAGCCCCCTGGTCAACCCTGAAAGGTAAGACAGACATCCTACTATGACATAGGAACGAGTAAACATTAAACAAAAACACCCCTAGTGTTTGTACGTATAGCATCTGCAGCTGTTTCTAAATATCTATCTAATCGCTAGTAGAAATTAAGGCAACCACATGGACAAATGGTACCTTTTAAATAAAATTACTGCTATTAATAGATAAATAATAATATTCAGTGAAATCCCAGGGACATTAAGTCAATAAACCATAAATAGAGAATCATGAAAAAATTTCATTTCATGGAAAGAAGAAATTGTTCTTAGGGATAAAAAAGATAATGGAAGTATTTAAAAAGTCCCTA
The DNA here is from genome assembly GCA_006410935.1 of Redunca redunca. Classification (NCBI taxonomy): domain Eukaryota; kingdom Metazoa; phylum Chordata; class Mammalia; order Artiodactyla; family Bovidae; genus Redunca; species Redunca redunca. The sequence continues at coordinate 414,704 of SJYQ01000614.1, read as the reverse complement.
GAAGAATATTACACTATGATTTCTGGACTAATCCAAATATTGTACTGGCCATGTATTTCACTCCCCACAAGCCTTCCTACAGGTTTATCCAAATGGAACTCAGATGACACATAAATTTACTAAGAGAGAAAGAGTCCTGATTGTTCGGGGTTGTAAACATAGAAGGAATATGTGCCCCAGTCCCTGGCCAGACTAAAACCACAGAGGACAAATACCTTCTCTTAGGATGGTGGGCATAGTTTCACCATGATCTGCTCTGTGGGAACCCTGCTTCTCATCTGCAGAGACCAAGGAAGTATGGATGCATTAATCAAATACACCACTACTGTTCTTTGTATGTGCGTGCATGCTCAGTTGCTTGAGTCATGTCCAACTCTTTGAGACCCTGTGGACTGGGTCATAGCTGCCCGCCCCCCCAAGTCTCCTCTGTCCATGGGATTCTCCAGACAAGAATACTGGAGTGGGCTGCCATGCCCTCCTCCAGGGATCTTCGTGACCCAGGGATCAAACCCATGTTTCTTAGGTCTCCTGCATTGGCAGGCAGGTTCTGCACCACCAGCGCCACCTGGGAAGCCCTTCATAGTGTACAGTTCAGCCCTTTTAACATACTTGTGTTCCCTGCTCTTGTTCATCAAAACAGGTCTAGATTTGTGCTAATTCAACAAATTGTTTTCGATGGCTTAGATTCTCCTATGAATAATTGGAGGAGTGGGGTCCAGGTATTCTTAACCTCTTTGTTTTTATAAGGAGACAAAATTGACTAATGAATGATTAGGGTGACCACATAATTTATATTCCAAGCCAAGACCTTTCTGGGAATGAACATAGGAGCTGTTAATTGTGTTAGGACATTGGGCAAAATGGGATTCAGGGGTCCCCTGCTTATAGTTAAAACCAAAATATATTTCTAGCTAGGTTTCAGTGATTTATTGCACATTTCACATTAAAACACACTTAATATCTAATACAAACATGGCCACATGATTTTTCTTTAATTCTTCCTTGAGGGGAAAAATGTAATAATCTATTGAAAAATACCCTATATACTCTCACACTTGCATTCTTTATTTCTGATCTTCCCAAGGTTAGAGAATCATAAATAGAACTTAAATAAATCTATTATATAAAACAATGAACAATGATGATCCTTGCAGAAAATAGATTTGGGAGCCTGGAGAATGTCAAAGAAATATTCGTGGAGCTTAGACAAAAATGAAGACATTCAAGCTTTATAAGAAAAGGTAAGATATATAGGGAATAGATGGAAGATATCTGCTATCCTTGCAGCAAGACTTAGAGAAAGACAGACAATGTAGTTGTTGTTCAGTTGCCAGTTTGTGTCCAACTCCATGGCCTGCCACTCTATGGACTGCAGCATGCCAGGTTTCTCTGTCCCTCACCATCTCCCAGAGTTTTCCCAATTCATGTCCATTGAATCAGTGATGCCATCCAACCATCTCATCCTCTGTTGTCCCCTTCTCCTCCTGCCTTCAATCTTGCCCAGCATCAGTCTTTTCCGGTGAGTCAGTTCTTTGCATCAGGTGGCTAAAGGATTGGAGCTTCAGCTTCAGCATCAGTCCTGCCAATGAGTAGTCAGGAATGATTTCCTTTAAGATTAACTGGTTTGATCTTGCTGTCCAAGGGACTCTCAAGAGTCTTCTCCAGCACCACAGTTTGAAAGCATCAGTTCTTTGGCAGACAAAGCAGATTGTAAAAACAAAAATGAAGAGGAAAAGGGACTTCCCTGGTGATCCAGTGGCTAAAACTCCTCACTCCCAGTGCAAAGGGCCTGGGTTCACTACCTGGTCAAGCATGATGCAACTAAGATCTGGTGCAGAGGAATAAATAAGTAAGTAAGTAAAAAAAAATTAACAAAGAGAAAGAAGGATAGAAGTACATTTCCCTAATCTTGAAAACAAAATAAAATCCCACCAAAGTCCTAAGTCAAGAGATAAGAAAAGATTCACTAAGGGCCAGACTAGATGAATGAATCCATTCCCAGATAGAGTCTAATGATATTCTGGAACTTTGGGAATAAAGAAGAAACAATTCAATAAGCATTGATGCAGAAAAAGGAAAATAAAAAGTAACCAATCATGTATTTATTCAACAAGTGTTTTCGGAGTACTGTGGTAGATTGAGGTGTTCTCGGTTTGCTGCCCTGCCTCTAAGATGATCAACACATCCCTGCGTGTTCTATGTGACTTGCTCCCCAACAGGAGAAGTGTATCTCCCCATTACTGTCAAGCTTAGCCAGATGGCTCATCGCATATGAGTTGGGTGTTATGTGCTGCATCTAAGTAGAGGGTTTAACAGTGAAACTTATATATGGTTCTGCTACTGTCCTTTCCCTTCTGCTAGGAGAAAAAATGCTCAAGGTAGGATCTGCTCTATCAGCATGGATTCTGGGATAAAAAAGATGTAAAGAAAGCTACAGCTATGGAGTAGAGCCTCAGCCTACCTTTATGCAGCCAACATATAATGTGATTGAGAAATAAACTCTTGTTGGTTAGAACAACAGGGATGCTAGGGTTTTCTGCCATAGCAGTATAACCAAGCGGAAGTCGACTAATGGATTGGGGCTTCACAGGTGGCGCTAGTGGTAAAGAACCCATCTGCCAAGGCAGGTTAGACATAAGAGACGCTGGTTCGATCCAGTCCCTGAGTCAGGAAGATCTCCTGGAGAAGGGAATGGCAACACTCCAATATTTTTGCCTGGAGAATCCCATGGACAGAGGAGGCTGGCGGGCTACAGTGCATCGGGTCACAAAGAGTCAGGCCCGACTGAAGCAGCCTAGCATAGCACAATGATTTCCATGACACTGCTCGGTCCTGGAAATTCAGTGACCATGGGTCATTTGCTTCATGGAATTGATAGCCTAGTGAATCATCCTATGAACTTTAGATACCAAAAGATAATAGATTGCTATTTACTGGATTTTAAGACAGAGGCAAGGCTTCCCAGGTGGTGCTAGTGACAAAGAACTCACCTGCCAATGCATCTTTTACTCAGATGCAGTAAGAAACATAAAAAGTGCAGGTTTGATCCCTAGGTTGGGAAGGGCATAGCAATCCACTCCAGTACCCTTGCCTGGAGAATCCCATGGACAGAAGAGCCTGGTGGGCTACAGTCGACAGGGTCACAAACAGTTGGACACAACTGAAGTGACTTAGCAGGTATGCACGCAAGGCAAAGGCAGAATATTCTCAAACATGAGATAACTTACAGAAAATGCCATTCATATGTTTTTATGGAAAATTATTTGAAGACATTAATAAGATAACAAAAATATGAAGGTGATCTTAAGAATGAAGGAATTTTGTTTAAATAGAACTGGTAATGAGCCCATATTGAAAATATGGGGCCAACTTGGTTGGTTTATTTATTCATTCAACAAATATTTTTTAAGTGAAGGTGATAGTATTTTCCTAAAGAATTCGAGAAAGTAAACTACAAAATTATTAAGACTAATATAAGAGTTGCCTGTGAAAATCTACGTGAATAACATCATTAGCTTTTTGTATACTTGCAGATATAATTAGGAAAAAGATCTCTGTCATCATAGCAACCAAACTATTGTAATACACAAGAATTCAGTTAATATGGCATAAGGAAAACTTTACTAAGAGGTATAAAATGAATGAGAAGATACAGTATTGGGTAGGTATTCATTTCCCCTAGATTAATTTCTACATTTAATGTGAGGATGAAACTGCAGATCAGAGATTCTGAATGACTTGCCTTTGACTACCTTGCCAGCAGAAGGGAAGTTATAATCTGATACCTAGTCTCTGTTTTTTCCATGATTTCGTATTTTATTCACTACTAAGAAGAAAATTGTATATTGTTTAGATAAAAAATAACTTTGAACACTCAAGTTCCATGAGGTTCAGTCTTTCTGAAAGGTTTCTTTTCCATCAGCTTCATCTGCACCAATGACCCCATGTACTCCAGTCACACCATCTAGGAGCTGTTAGCCTTGCTATGAAGGGGAGCACAGTTCAGCACCATAAAATGTGTCTCTTTGCTGGGACGATTAATTTAGGTTGAGTATTTTTACCTAACACAAGACTCAGGAAGTCTTCCCTTTTACTTCTCCCTTAGCTGCATAAGGGTCATCCCTGGTGGCAGTAAAGAATCTGCCTGCAATGAAGGAGATCCAGATTTGATCCCTGGGTTAGGAAGATCCCCTGGAGAAGGGAATGGCAACCCGCTGCAGTATTCTTGCCTGGAGAATCCCATGGACAGAGGAGCCTGGCAGGCTAGAGTCCATGGGGTAGCAAAGAGTTGGACACAACTGAGTGACTAACACTTTCACTGGCCACCTAAAACTTTTAGATGAAGGGCCCATTTCCAGAATAGAGCTATCATCAGAGATATCTGCAAAGAATATGGGCTCTATGTGGTGAGGGAACCTGGCAGGGCTTGGATATCAGAGGTCGCTCTGTCTCATTGCCTCTGTGTGGCCCAACAAACATTTATTTACCCAACATTTGCTTTTCTACAGTAATCAAAACAGTGTGGTACTGGCACAAAAACAGAAATATAGATCAATGGAAAAGTACAGAAAGAACAGAAATAAACCCACACACCTATGGTCAGTTAATCTAAGATAAAGGAGGCAAGAATACACAACAGAGAAAAGATAGTTTTTCAATAAGTTTTCCTGGGGAAAATCAACAGTTACTTTGAAAGTATGAAATTAAACATTCTGTAACACCACAGACAAAAATAAACTCAAAATGGATTAAGGATCTAAATGTAAGGCTGGATATTGTAAACCTCCTAGAGGAAAACATACTCAGAACGTTTTTTGACATAAATTGCAGCAATATCTTTTCGGATCTGTCTCTTAAAGTAATGGAAATAAAAACAAAAATAAACAAATGGGACCTAATTAAACTTAAAAGCTTTTGCACAGCAAAGGGGACCGTAAACAAAAAGGCAACCTACAAAATGAGAGAAAATATTTGTAAATGATGTGATTGACAAGGGACTAATCTCCAAAATATGTAAAAAGCTCATATAATTCAATATCAAAAAAACCCCCAGACAACCTAATCAAAGTATAGGCAGAAGATCTAAGTAGCAATTTCTCCAAAGAAGACATACAGATGGCCAAAAGGCATATGAAAAGATGCTCAACGTCTCTAATTATTAAAACTACAATGAAGTATCACCTCGCACTGGTTGGAGTGGTCATAGTCAAAAAGTCTATAAATAGTAAATGGTCTATAAATATAAATAATGTGGAGAAACAGAAGCCTTTCTACTGTTAGTAGGGATGTAAACTGGTGCAGCCATTGAGAACAGTATGGAGGTTCTTCAGATAACTAAAGATAGAGTTACCCTATGATCATGCAGTCCCGCTTTTGGGCATATATCCAGAGAAAACCATAATTCAAAAAGATACATTCATCCCTGTGTTCATTGCAGCAATATTCACAACAGCCATTGCAACTTCCTGTGTGACTTGGGACACCCTCAGTGTTACATTAATAGTTAATGATAGAGGTTGGGTCAGAACTTGTCTTTGAACCAGGAGAGAAGCAGCAACAGCCATATTCTACCCTCAGACTCAGTAAGCGAGCTTTTTATTATAGCTTCATTGACATGGAGTTTGGCTTTGTGATTAGGAAGTCATTTTCTGCATAATCTCATGCCATGCGAATCCTATACAAGTGAATAATAATTATTATTCCCACTGAATAATAATAGTTTCATTAGTTCTCATTTTGAGACCTTTAGAACATATGGTTTATTAATGAGGCAACATAACCAAAGTTTAATTAATAATTAAAAACAGGCATCTGTATTTCAGATGAAAATTTAGCCATTTTTAACCACTCTTAAGTCAGTGATTTGTTACTGGGAGAAACTAAATTTTTAGAATTACTTAAAGTACGAGTTCCTATAATATTCACCCAATCTTCCAGTTACATGTAAAAGCTGGGGTCTTGGTCACTTTTGGACACACCCTGAACCTAAAAATTGTGTATGTCTGATTGAAAAGATCTATAGCTCTCGAACAGATCAGCAGCCTCTGTGGTGTTTCCCAGCACCACAGATACTGGTGAACCTTCCCTCCCTGCCCCACTGGTGCTTATCACTGGAGAAGAGATCTCACCCAGAATTAGAGAATGGAAATTCAGAGTCGGTCAGGTCTGACCTTCATCACTTCTCAAGTTTGCCATTTGCCTCAACATGTCCTACCAAGGGAGAATTGAACCCGAGTGCACCTATGAGAAAAGGCCAGGTTCAAACACTCCACCTTTAAGGGGCTCAGGCCGTCCACACTGGTCCCCTCGGGCTTGTCTTGACACCTTCTAAAACTGCTCCTCTGCCTCCAGTCTCATCCCTTACTGTCGTGACTCCTCAATCTCGCCAGAGTGAGCTTTTCAAAAGGCAAACCCGAGGATGTTCCCGGGGCTTGCAATCTTACCCGTGTTTTCCGGGTATTTCCTGCACCCTGTGGTCAAGGCAGCTGAGTGTGTTGCCCTTCAGCTCTCTGAGCAGCAGTGTGAGTGCCCTTCCTGCTGTGGCCTGCCTTGAGAAACTCAGGCATCCATTAGGGTTTTTCCCAGTCTTCATGTTTTTGAGATGCCTTTCAGAATACCCGCAGGCAGGCTTGAGCTGCATCAGCTCAGATCCCACAGTGTCTTGCGCAAATCTTACTAAAGCTGTGATCAGTTTCTCTTGCGGTTCCTGCCCGTGTCCCTCAGGACTCTGTGACTCTCTTCTGCTTCTCATTGTACCTTCAGCACATGGAAGAATGGAAAGACTAATGGATAGTGATTTACAGCTTAGTGCTTTTGATGCCATCACATTAGAATGTGGGATACTTTATGTGAATTGACTGGATGGGATTCCCAAGGGGTGGGGCACATTTAAGCCTTTTTCTTTCCTTCCATGGGCAGTCACCATGCTTGAAACATTATGGATAGCTCCCAAAGAGTATGGGTCTTTGCCAGAACTGACAGAAGAAACAAAATTGCAACAAGATTCTTCATTTAATAAAGAGAGAAGAGTGCATAAGCACTTTTGTATCAGTATGTTGAAGACCTTAGTTTTCTCAGTTAAATCAGGGTTTTGATAACATATAGTACTTAAAATAAGTCTACAAGGCTTTATTGACATTCTTTTGATCATTTTTCATGACTAGAAGTAATGCAGTACCATGCCTTTAAAAATGGTCTGTGTTTTCGTTTTAAAACTCTGTCTGCTTTCTTTATTTCCTTATTCACTCAGAAATGATTAAGGCCTGTGCTCCCTTTAGAGAAATTTTAAATCTGTTCTAAACTTTCATAAACTCACTTTGATTAAAATTTCTCTTGCTGCTGCTGCTAAGTCGCTTCAGTCGTGTCTGACTCTGTGCGACCCCATAGACGGCAGCCCACCAGGCTCCCGCCAGGCTCCACCGTCCCTGGGATTCTCCGGGCAAGAACACTGGAGTGGGTTGCCATTTCCTTCTCCAATGCATGAAAGTGAAAAGTGAAAGTGAAGTCGCTCAGTCATGTCCAAGTCTTAGCGACCCCACAGACTGCAGCCTACCAGGCTCCTCTGTCCATGGGATTTTCCAGGCAAGAGTGCTGGAGTGGGGTGCCATTGCCTTCTCCAAAACTTCTCTTACTAATATATATATATATATATGAGCTTTCCTTGTGGTTCAGATAGTAAAGAATCTGCCTGCAATGAGGGAGATCTGGGTTCGATCCCTGGGTTGGGAAGGTCTTCTGGGGAAGCGAATGGTTACCCACTCCAATATTCTTGCTCGGAGAATCCCATGGACAGAGGAGTCAGTCAGGCTACAGTCCATGGAGTCGCAAGAGTCGGACACGACTGAGTGGCTTTAACTTCATTTACTAATATATGTAATCATACATACTAGTATTGTATGGTTATGAGTTAAAAGCATCATTGTTCTAATCAGGGCAGCTTTTAGGGGCATATGCTGCTGCTGCTGCTAAGTCGCTTCAGTCGTGTCCGACTCTGTGCGACCCCATAGACGGCAGCCCAACAGGTTCCCCCGTATCAGGACTTTCATTTAACTCTGTGGCATATGAAGGAGTCACAATGGTCATTCACCTTTTTCCTTTATACTTTTTCCTACTGCCTCCTTATTATCATTGTGAATAACATGTTTAGACCAGGAAGCTGTGTCCACCAGTCTGCAACAAAATGAGAAAACCCTATTTCCCCCCCAAAGATTCTTATCGTTAATTCAAGAGCTGCTGACAAATTTTAAGCAACGGAATAAGGAAAACCACAGTTACATTTTGGGAAAGATTCAGTTCAGTTCAGTTCAGTCGCTTAGTTGTGTCTTACTCTGTGACCCCATGACTGCACCACACCAGGTCTCCCTGTCCATCACCACTTCCTGGAATTTACTCAAACTCATGTCCATTGAGTTGGTGATGCCATCCAACCATCTTATCCTCTGTTGTCCTCTTGTCCTCCTGCCTTCAATCTTTCCCAGCATCAGGGTCGTTTCCAGTGAGTCAGTTCTTCTCATCAGGTGGTCAATGTATTAGAGTTTCAGTTTCAGCATCAGTCCTTCAAATGAATATTCAGGACTGATTTCCTTTAGGATGGACTGGTTGGATCTCCTTGCTGTCTAAGGGACTCTCAAGAGTCTTCTCCAACACCACAGTTCAACAGCATCAATTCTTTGGCACTCAGCTTTCTTTATAGTCCAACTCTCACATCCATACGTGACTACTGGAAAAAACATAGCTTTGACTAGATGGACTCTTGTTGACAAAGTAATGTCTCTGCTTTTGAATATGCTATTTAGGTTGGTCATAACTTTTCTTCCAAGGAGCAAACATCTTTTAATTACACGGCTGCAGTCACCATCTGCAGTGATTTTGGAGCCCCACAAAATAAAGTCTCTCACTGTTTCCACTGTTTCCCCATCTATTTGTCATGAAGTGATGGGACCGGATGCAATGATCTTTGTTTTCTGAATGTTGAGAGTTTTAAGCCAACTTTTTCACTCTCCTCTTTCACTTTCATCAAGAAGCTCTTTAGTTATTCTTCACTTTCTGCCATAAGGGTGGTGTCATCTACATATCTGAGGTTATTGATATTTCTCCCAGCAATCTTGGTTCCAGCTTGTGCTTCTTCCAGCCCAGCATTCCTCATGATGTACTCTGCATATAAGTTAAATAAGCAGGGTGACAATATACAGCCTTGATGTACTCCCTTACTTATTTGGAACCAGTCGGTTGTTCCATGTCCAGTTCTAACTGTTGCTTCCTGACCTGCATACAGATTTCTCAGGAGACAGGTCAGGTAGTCTGGTATTCACATTTCTTTAAGAATTTTCCACAGTTTGTTGTAATCCACATAGTCAAAGGCTTTAGCATGGTCAATGAAGCAGAAATACGTTTTTCTGGAATTGTCTTGCTTTTTCAATGATTCACTGGATGTTGACAATTTGATCTCTGGTTCCTCTGCCATTTCTAAATCCACCTTGAACATCTGGAAGCTCATGGTTCACATACTGTTGAAGCCTGGCTTGGAGAATTTTGAGCATTACTTTGCTAGCATGTGAGATGAGTGCAATTGTGCGGTAGTTTGAGCTTTCTTTGGCATTGCCTTTCTTTGGGATTGAACTTCCCTGGTGGCTCAGATGGTAAAGCGACTGCCTACAATGTGGGAGACCCGGGTTCAATCCCTGGGTTGGGAAGATCTCCTGGAGAAGGAAATGGCGACTGACTCCAGTATTCTTGCCTGGAAAATCCCATGGACAGAGGAGCCTGGTAGGCTACAGTCCATGGGATCGCAAGAGTCGGACACGACTGAGCAACTTTACTTTTCTTTGGGAATGGAATGAAAACTGACCTTTTGCAGTCCTGTGGCCACTGCTGAGTTTTCCAAATTTGCTAGCATATTGAGTGCAGCACTTTCACAGCATCATCTTTCAGGATTTGAAAGAGCTCAACTGGAATTCCATCACCTCCACTAGCTTTGTTCGTAGATGCTTCCTAAGGCCCCCTTGACTTCGCATTCCAGGATGTCTGGCTCTAGGTGAGTGATCATACCACTGATTATCTGGGTCATGAAGAACTTTTCTGTATAGTTCTTCTGTGTATTCTTGCCACCTCTTCTTAATATCTTCTGCTTCTGTTAGGTCCATACCATTTCTGTCCTTTACTGAGCCCATCTTTGCATGAAATGTTCCCTTGGTATCTCTAGTTTTCTTGAAGAGATCTCTAGTCTTTCCCATTCTATTGTTTCCTCTATTTTGTTGCACTGATCACTGAGGAAGGCTTTCTTATCTCTCCTTGCTATTCTTTGGAACTCTGCATTCTAATGGGTGTATCTTTCCTTTTCTCCTTTGCCTTTTGCTTCTCTTCTTTTCACAGCTATTTGTAAGGCCTCCTCAGACAGCTATTTTGCTTTTTGCATATCTTTTTCTTGGGGAGGTTCTTGATCCCTGTCTCCTGTGCAGTCACGAACCTCCGTCCATAGTTCTTCAGGCACTCTGTGTATCGGATCTAATCCCTTGAATCTATTTCTTACTTCCACTGTATAATCATAAGGGATTTGATTTAGGTCATGCCTGAATGGTCTAGTGGTTTTCCCTACTTTCTTCAATTTAAGTCTGAATTTGGCAATAAGGAGTTCATGATCTGAGCCTCAGTCAGCTCCCAGTCTTGTTTTTGTTACTGTATAGAGTGTCTCCTTTGGATGCAAAGAATATAATCAGTCTGATTTCAGTATTGACCATCTGCTGATGTCCATGTGTAGAGTCTTCTCTTGTGTTGTTGGAAGAGGAGGATTGCTATGACCAGTACGTTCTCTTGGCAAAACTCTATTAGCCTTTGCCCTGCTTCATTCTGTATTCCAAAGCCAAATTTGCCTGCTACTCCAGGTGTTTCTTGACTTCCTACTTTTGCATTTAGTCCCCTGCAATGGAACAAAAGAAAAGAAAGTGAAGTCACTCAGGCATGTCTGACTCTTAGCAACCACATGGACCGCAGCCTACCAGGCTCCTCTATCCGTGGGATTTTCCAGGCGAAAGTACTGGAGTGGGTTGCCATTTCCCTCTCCAGAGCATCTTCCTGACCCAAGGACTGAACCCGGGTTCCCCGCATTGTAAGCAGATGCTTTACCATCTGACTACCCATGGAAGTCATAATGAAAAGGACATCTTTTTTGGGTGTTAGTTCTAGAAGGTCTTGTAGGTCTTCATGGAACCATTCAACTTCAGCTTCTTTAGCGTTACTGGCTGGGGCATAGACTTGGATTAGTGTGATATTGAATGGTTTGTCTTGGAAACAAACAGATCATTCTGTCGTTTTTGAGATTGCATTCAAGTGCTGCATTTTGGACTCTTTTGTTGACTATGAGGGCTACTCCATTTCTTCTAAGAGATTCTTGCCCACAGTAGTAGACATAATGGTCATCTGAGTTGAATTCACCCATTCCAGTCCATTTTAGTTCACTGATTCCTAAAATGTCGATGCTCACTCTTGCCAACTTCTTTGACCACTTCCAATTTGCCTTGATTCATGGACCTAACACTCTAGGTTCTTATGAAATATTGCTCTTTATAGCATCAAACTTTGCTTCTACCACCAGTCACATGCACACCTGGGTGTTGTTTTTGCTTTGGTTCTGTCTCTTCATTCTTTCTGGAATTATTTCTCCACTGAGCTCCAGCAGCATATCAGGCCACCTACTGACCTGGGGAGTTCATCTTTCAGTGTCCTATCTTTTTGCCTTTTCATACTGTTCATGGGGTTCTCAAGGCAAGACAATTGAAGTGGTTTGCCATTCCCTAGAGAAGGGAATGTGAAAAATTACCTGAATGTGGTCAGGTTGACTCATGCCAAAGTTGGAGCCTGTTCTACATCCTCAATCTCGTGTATGTCTTAGTCTGGCCAGTGGGCCGCCATCGTAGCCTCCCCTCCGCTCTCTTCCTTTATCTCCTTGAATATGCCAGAATTCCTGAGCGATTAGGCGTTTTCACAAAGGTCCCATTCTCTCTGCCCTTTTCTGTACAGGGCAGGTTTGTCCCACCTCTCACCTCTAGGGGGAGCACTCCCATTCCTCAGCCTACACAATGCCCCACTCCCAGGGCTAGTGCCTTATTAGCATCTGTCAGAGACAGGTCTTGCCTGGAAAGTTTTTACCTGGAACTTTAGCCCAGTTGGTAGTAGGAAACCCATTCATGTGATCAGTCATTCATGTGGCCTCAGTGTCCTCACACACTTGGTTCCATGAATGAGGTGGAGAATGAATGAATGGGTGAGAATAGAAGCAAAAAGACTAGGTAAGTAGCTGGTCTGATTGCTAGATCATTTCAACTTGATTTTGGAAATGATGAGAATGTGGTTTGGAGGGTGTTTGGTATTTCAGGCGTGGCATTACGATAGCAGGACTTCCCTGGTAGATTAGGTGGTAAAGAATCAGCCTGCAATGCAGGAGACCGAGCTTCCATTCCTGGGTTGGGAAGTTTCCCTGGAGAAGGGGATAGCTACCCACACCAGTTTTCTTGTCTGGAGAATCCCATGCACAGAGGAGTCTGGTGGGCTACAGTCCACAGGGTTGCAAAGAGTTGGAAATGACTGAGTGACTAACACACACATGTATTACAATAGCAACCCCTGACTGAAAATCAGGTGCAATGGAGAGAAGAGAATCACAAATGATAGAACCTTTTGGTTTGCTCCAGAAGACTGCATGTTGTAGGAGTGGAAACGGGGGGAGCAAGGAGAAATAATTTTAGGGTTAAAAACCAGTGATTTTATAGAAGTTGAATTTAATAAAGTGCATTGGTGTTGCTGTTCAGTTGCTAATTCATGTCTGACTCTTTTCCAACCCCATGGACTATAGCCCACCAGGGTTCTCTGTCCATGGAATTTCCCAGGCAGGAATACTGGAGTGGGTTACCATTTCCTCCTCCAGGGGATCTTCCCAACCTAGGCAGGGATCGAAGCTGCATCTCCTGTATTGGCAGGTGAATTCTTCACCACTGAGCTGCCAGAGAAGCTCAATAAAGTACATAGCACTGTAATGTTAAGATAGCTTTGAGTTTTTCTCTATCTGAAGTTTCTTCTATTGAACCTAAGTTTTCAACATGTAATTTATACCCAGTTTGGTACAAAATTTTCTTCTTTTCTTAAATTAGACTCCTGAATGAATGCGTTGGCTTTAAAGAGAGAAATAAATATTTGAAAAGAGTAAACAGTTGAAAAATTAAAATATGAATAATTTACATGCTGACTGTCAGTTACTTTGTTGATTGCTAAATTATGTGTTCATTGAATGCTGACTGTGTTTAAATATCTCCTTCAGTGTTGCTAAGGGAAACATCCTTACCTGACTTTTGGGTGTAGACTTTTGTTTATATTGTCCCCAGTTTGTTTTTTGAAAGAATAATAACTATTATTGTGCATAAATATATATGTTAAAAATTTTAAAATAAATGCAGTAAAATAGGGCTTGCAAAGAAGAACAAGTTGCCTAAAATCCCACTAGCCTGAAACTACTGTTTTCAATGTTAGGTAAACTAAATTTCAGATATCCCTCTATTGAAATACATATAGATAGAGAGGGAGGTTAATAAGAGATAGAGACAGAGAACAAAGATTGGATTCATAAAGCACATACTATTTTGACTGAAAGTATTAAACATAATCCTCCTTTAATTTGCAGAAATAAACTGGCAGTGAAATTAAAGAAACCAGTGATCTCAAATTCTCACAGTTGTTTAGACTAAGTTTTTTATTTAAATGAGTTTAATACCAACTACCAGTGCTTATTTATGGTTTCTTCTTTCCTGTTGTGTATATTTTGACAGATTTCCTTGCTAGTAGAATCTCATCCTCTAGTAGTTTTCATAAGAAAGGCACACAGGTGCTTGATATTCAAACTTATTGCCTACTCAAGAATGTATATTTGTTGCTCCTGTACTTTCTATTTGAAGGAATTCTTGTGGAGTACTTTCCTTTTAGAACATTTGAACTGTCTGTTTACTGTTTTTGGGCTTTGATAGTATTGCTTTTTATAAATCTGAGTTCAACTTTTTTTTTTTTTCTACTGGGATGCTGGTTTGATATTTCCTTTTTAACCATTGTGTTTTGAACTGCAACTCACAAATAGAGAAATCCGCAACACACAGAACAAGTACTTATGTATCCCTCACCCGGGGCAAGAAATAGAACATTGCCAGCACTCTACATTATTGTCTTGAGATTTGCAAACTTTTCACAACACAAGTGGCTTCTCGTGGAGGGCTTACCTCTGTGTATCTTTGGCTTTTCCCAGATCTTGTGGCATGACTTCCTTTTCTACCTTATTCACCTTTCATTGCTGTTCAGCACACTTAAAAAAAGTACTTTGTCCAGCTTTTCCATTAGTTATCATCCGTGGAAGGGTTGTTCTGAATTACATACTCCACCACAAGCAGAAGTTGGATTCCCTACTGTAGCTCTTTAACTTTGAATTTCAGTGATTGTGGTAGGATTTGATTATGGTGTTCAGTGTTATTTATTTATTTATTTGAGGGAAGGGAAGGTCAATGCCCAGTTTATCTGTAAATTTAATTCTTTATGTCTGGAAATTTTTCTTTTCAATTATTGAATTCTTATTGTCCATCTGTTCCTTCTATATTTATCACTATCTCTATAACCAATTTTTAATATCAACATTTTATTGAAGTGTTACATATATACACAGAAAAGTTTTTAAATTTTAGGTGTATTATGTGACAAATTTGCACACACTTAGTACACCCATGCAATAAATGCTCAGTTGAAGAAATTCAGACTTCCCAAAAGCCTCTCTTGTGATCTTTGTCTTGTATCCACCCTCCCCAAAACTATGCCCTATTTTAACTTCTAACACTATAGGCAGACAGGGAAGCCTGACATGCTGCAGTTCATGGGGTCACAGAGTCAGACACGACTGATTAACTGAGCTGAACTGAACCATATTAGTTACATCTGATTGTGAACTTTCTGTAAATGGAATTATACTGTATATTATCTTTCGATTTCAAACTTTTTACCCAATAATAAGTGAGTTTCATCCATGTTGCTGTATGTAGTTGTTTATTATTACTGCATAGTATTGCACTGTATAACTCTATTATGATTTCTTAACCTCTGTTTAATAGGGTTAGGTGTTTTCAGTTTGGGGCTATTTAGTACTCTTGCCTGGAAAATCCTGTGGATGGAGGAGCCTGGTGGGCTGCAGTCCGTGGGGTCGCTAAGAGTCGGGCATGACTGAGCAACTTCACTTTCACTCTTCACTTTCATACATTGGAGAAGGCAATGGCAACCCACTCCAGTGTTCTTGCCTGGAGAATCCCAGGGACGGGGAGCCTGGTGGGCTGCCGTCTATGGGGTTGCACAGAGTCGGACACGACTGAAGCGACTTAGCAGCAGCAGCAGCAGTGAAGGACGTTGTTATGAACATTCTGCTGCTAAGTCACTTCAGTCGTGTCCGACTCTGTGTGACCCCATAGACGGCAGCCCACCAGGCTCCCCGTCCCTGGGATTCTCCAGGCCAAGAACACTGGAGTGGGTTGCCATTGCCTTCTCCAATGCATGAAAGTGAAGAGTGAAAGTGAAGTCGCTCAGTCATGCCCGACTCTTAGCGACCCCACGGACTGCAGCCCACCAGGCTCCTCTGTCCGTGGGATTCTCCAGGCAAGAGTACTGGAATGGGGTGCCATTGCCTTCTCTGATGAACATTCTAATACGTATCTTTTAGTGAACAGTTGTACATTTTTTTTTTGCATATGTTACTCAGAGTAGAATTGCTGGCTCATAGAATAGGCAGGTGTACAGCTTTAGTAGATATCATGAAATAGTTTTCCAAAATGTTTGGACTATTTTGCATTCCCACCCACAGCATATGCTATGAGAGTTCCAGTTTTTTCACATTCTAAACCTTACTTGGTAATGGTTCCTTTTTGTCTTAATCATTCTGGTGAATGGGTTTGTAATCAACTTTATTTACTTCTGATTTATGTTCCAGATTTCTAAGGGCTTAATTCTGTGCCACTCACTATAAGATCTCTCTTTTCTGGGTGTCAATTCTTTCATCTGTAAATTAAATATGCTACCCTGCATGATGAAACAGTGGCAAGCACATTTCTAAACTTCATATTTCTCCCTTTCACATCTAAAATTCTCTTTATAAATTTCTCAAGTAGTTTTTTTGGTATGTGTGTGCTCAATTATCATGATGCAAATTTCCTTCCAAGTAAACTCAACCTATATTTTTCTGACTTCTTTCTCGAGACAACCTGGGGGAGATGACAAGTAACTCTGTAGCTTGACAGCGTGCTGGCATCTGGTTGGATTGTCCTGAAAACACTGATCACCCAGTATCATCAAATGAACTTTTAGGTGCACCTTTAACTGAAATCTGACCTGAAAAAATGGCTGGCAAGAGCAGAGTGTCAGTGTTGGAGTCTGAATGCAGCCTGCTGTGACGACCTCTCATTTTCTTTCTCTTCTTCTTATAGCAGGCAGCACTTTGGTTTCCTGAATTCTTAGGTGCATGGGGCTGTGTGCAGTATTTTATACCTTCTTGTTAACCTTCATTGAGAAGCTGTGTAAATAAAACACAACTCAGCTATAGAGAGACCCTGTTTGAAGCTCCAGAGGGCTGTGTGATGATTATCCTACGGCTCCTTTTCAAACAGGAAGAATGCCTCCCAAAGGCAAGCAATCAATCTGCTCCTTGGCACATCCTGGAGCCCTGGGGTTGCACGATGTCAGGAAATTGCTGCCCCTTTGTTTCTTGGCTGAAAATGGCTCTGCCTGTTTCTGTTTATCTGCATTTATGTTACTTTCAGAGCTCATTCATTGCTGATACTGCTGCTGATCATACTAACAACAAAGAAGAATTACCAAGTTTTTGCTTTGCCTGTGTTTCTTTTTTTAGAATTTGTGTTTATTTATTTTTGGTTTTCGTCATTGCTTGGGTGCTTTCTCCGGTTCTGGTGTGGGGGCTTCTCATTGCAGTGGCCTTGCAGAACACAGGCTCTAGAGTGCACGGGCTTCAGTATTTGCAGTGCGCATGCTTAGTTGCCCAAGGGCACGTGGGATCTTCCTGGACCAGGGAGTGAACCCATACCCCCTGCACTGGCAAGCAGATTCTCAACCACTGGACCACCAGGGGAGTCTTGCCCGTTTTTAAGTAGCAAAATGTATATAGTGATCTTGTTTGTGCCTGAAACAAGGAATATTAGTGACGTAGTGTCACAAGACTTCATTCATAGGGATTCGTTTCTAGCGATAATTCTAAATAATGGGCTTTAAAGACAGAGAGATTTTAGTTCCTAACTACCTTGTTCTCTGTATGAAAAAATGTCTCACTACCCAAGACCAGAGAGGAGGTAAAACTTTTCATTAACCCTTCTAGTTATTTGAATGCTAGTTGCTCTTTGAGTTGACCTACATATGTTTGCCCTATCTTGTCCCCTTAGCCAAGGTAGAGAAATGGGCTCTGTCAAGGATTAATGAGCTTATCATCAGCATGTACCTCAGGAGCATCTCTGTTAGAGGGACATGGAGGATGAAATATTTGTGCCTTCTAACGATACAGGAGCTTTCCTCCTGAAGCATCTGTGCTAAATACCCATTTGAGAATTTCTTACAAACCTTCGAGACTCGAATCAATAGTCTCTGGAAATCCCTCAGAGGTAAGAATATGCAAGCTCTGGCTTCATTAGCCTGGCAGTCTAACAGCCTCAGTGAGGGGAATGGATGGGAGAAACATCTCTGCGCATCACATGCGCAGGCCCAGCTTTACCAGGCAATGTCTGGGCATCATGGGGCAATCTTGGAAACTGATCTGGATGTTTTAAAGCTGGGATGAAGCTGAGTATCCGAGTGTCCGGGGCCGATGCTCAAGGAAGCAAGGTGGGCTTTGTCTGGCTGTGAATGGGCTGTGTGTGACTTCGGAAGAGGGATGAGAACACAGACACAGAAAGCAAATCAGGCTTCATGTGAAACGTTTGGCAGTGTCAACACCTGCACTTTTGACATGTGGAGGTGCTGGTCCTGACCTCACCGGAGAGAGTATAAAAGAGAACATCTCCCTGGCTACTTCCTTGGGCTGTGTTTTTTTCCCTTTCCTATTAACCAGGCTGGAGAAGGCAATGACACCCCACTCCAGTACTCTTGCCTGGAAAATCCCATGGATGAAGGAGCCTGGTAGGCTGGTGTCCATGGGGTCGTGAAGAGTCGGACACGACTGAGCAACTTCACTTTCACCCTTCACTTTCATGCATTGGAGAAGGAAATGGCAACTCACTCCAGTGTTCTTGCCTGGAGAATCCCAGGGACGAGGGAGCCTGGTGGGCTGCCGTCTACGGGGTCGCACAGAGTCGGACATGACTGAAGTGACTTAGCAGCAGCAGCAGCAGCATTAACCAGGCAGCATTCGGAAACACATGTCTAACTTCTCATTTCTTCCTGCTTCTTAAACATGAGTGTAGGGCGCGCCATCAAAACCTGCTGCAGGAGAGAGGAATACATCTAAACTCTTTAAGAGGTGGGTTTTATTGTGCTTTGATGAAACCTGCGTGAAACACCTGTACCTCATTCAGTCTTTATCATATCTCTTGGTTTTCATATTGACTACACTGCATACACCATGAAACAATTAAGGAGAGACTGGTATGCAAAGCAGTTCTTGATAGAGCACTTAGGGGCTTTTGGAACCAGGCCATAGCAGAATGATAACACCTGATGGCTGCCAGTAGCGTGATGCAGGTGAGATGGACCAGTGCCGGTGTGGGGCTCTCCTAAACTGCCAGGCTACCTGCCACAGTAGATTCTGTGGGAGTAGATGCCCTCCCGAGGTTACAGGTGTGTGCGGATGGCTCTTCACGCACAAGGTTCACTCCCAAGATGCCCACTGACATCTGAAATATATTTCAGCATTGTTTTCCTGATACTAGGACTATAGGCTGATTGAGCAGGTGAGCGCAACTTTCAGACCATAAAAAGTGGAAGAGAGGATGCCTGAGAAATCTTAAGTGCTTCCTAACAAGGGCAGTGGATGAAACTTGGTTTCAAAATTCCTGTGTGACTATCCCAGGGCTGACTTAAAATATTTCTTCCTTTAAAAGAGACATATTTTTATCCCTTGCTGGAGAAAAAAAATTGTATAGTTCTTTTGGATCTGTTTTGTAGTAAATGAGTGGGGAGCAGGTGTGTTCTGGCTCCTCATATGTCTGCTCTCATGGATAGCTGGTCTTCCTCTGTAGGAAGGAGAGAGAATTTTTCCATGGAATAGTGCCTTGCAAAACAGCCCTGTTTCAGCAGCATGCTTCAGGAAGGCAAGACATAGTCTTTGCCACTCTTTGCAAAATCAGATCCAGGGAAGTCACTAGGGTCTGGCAGGCAGTTGGCCAGGACCTCATGTCACGGGAGACTGTTGCGTTCCCACCTCTGATGGATGAGGCGGCTCAGCTGGGAACAGCAGAGGGAAGTTCTTGGAGGGGAGGCTTCAGTGGGGTTCAGGCAACCCAGAGAAGTAGCCAGCATCAGCCACTAAAAGTGACAATGTGGCTCTGGATGTGGAAAAGAGTTGACAGACATATCACAATACTATTACAAATTTGATTATTCAAAAGAGACTCCGGCAAGCCACAGTTGTTTATTCATATATTACCACTGGAGACCTATAGGTACCAGGATATAAGGCAAAAGTCTGCTGCCCCTAGAAGCGTAACCTGTCACCAAGTCTTAAGTTCATTCTGGTATTTAAATTAGCTTTCACCTGTCTTTCTGAATTTCTTGAGCTTGCCTCCCTGTGCTGCCCATGTGCCGCTGCCTTCAGGGGAAGAATGAGAGCTCACCATATTTTACCCGCTCTGAGATAGGTACTGTGCTGGACTGCCACTGTTTGTAGAATTGAGAGGCTAATGAACATGCCTCAGGAGATAGGTTTTGTTTTTGTTTTTGTTTTTGGCCTTTGTTGGTTTCTTGTGGTCACTTTTTAGTCTCTTTGGCTTCAGACTGCACACATGCTGTATGCATACACACATGTACAATTGCATATACACAAATGTACACGAGCAGTTGTACAGAGACTGGGAGTGTGCACTCCCAGTCTGATTTTAATTGGTGTTTCTCATATTTTACAGTTGTCTTGCAGGATAATAGAAGATAAAGATATTTAGGAGAATTAAACCTCTATGTCATATGTAAATGTATAAAACTAGGATAACTTGAAATCTAACTATACAAGCTTACAAGTAGAAACTCCTAAACAAATTGAAGACTAAAGCTTAAAAAATGAGGGATGGACATATAAATACAGGCAATTTTAAACAAAAGGGAACAGAGTTGATAGGAGAAGAAATAAATTATATGAAAAAATTAAATGTGCAAAAGGAAATAGTCTAAATTCGCTGATGATATAGATTCAAACAAGAATATAATAATCACAAAACTTTAGGTAATTAATCACACATAGTTGGACAAAATAAAAAAGGGAGAAACTTGAAACTCAAATAAATAGTAGGAGGCAATGTTTTAAATATGTTTAAAATATTTAAATCTTAAAGAAAGATTATGAGAATAAAGAGAAATCAATGATTAGATTGACAGGCTTTTTTTAATGGTTGTATTTTGAATTGTATCCTATCCAAGGAAGAACAGAATGAAAATACAAGGAGAAATTAATATATATGAAAATAATAAAAGCGACAAATTAGTACTTTTTGTTCTTTTCATTTCTGGTCTTATTTTTCTTTTTTAAAAAGAATCAAGGCCAACAAAATAGGTGAGGTGCTCTTAAAGGTGATCAGGGAAACAGAAAAGAAGTAGCCATATACTTTATTAGGAATAGTTAAGGAGATGTAGTTAAATAACTGTTTGTATATGTTATAGAAAAAAGTAGAATTCAGTGTCAATACATGCCAATAGAGATAAATACATGGATGAAAGAATAATAATATAGGGCACTATTAAAAAAGCAACTGATTATAGAACAAGGAGGAAAAAATTAAAAAGAACCTGTATAAAATTATGAAAAATGTCTATAAGTAACCCCTGGAAGGACATCAGATCTGTATGGATTTAGGAGTGAGTTCCTGCAAACAATTTTGGAACACAAAATTCTTTTTTTTCTTTTATTTATTTTTTACAATGTTCTGTTGGTGTCTGCCATAAAACAACACGAATCAGCCATAGTTATACATATGTCCCCTCCCTCTTGAACCTCCATCTCCTCCACCCATTCTACCCCTCTAGGTCATCACCAAGCACCAGGCTAGGCTCCCTGTGTTATACAGCAACTTCCCACCAGCTGTCTGTTTCACACATGCTAGTGTATGTACGTCAAGGCTAGTTTCTCCACTCATCCCTCTCTCTCTTTCCCCTAATGTATCCCCAGATCTGTTCTCTACATCTGCATCTTCATTCCTTCCCTGCAAGTATATCATTTTTCTAGATTCCATTTATATGTATATGTGTCAGTACACAATATTTGTTTTTCCCTTTCTGACTTTCTTCACTCTGTATAACAGGCTCGAGGTTCATCCACCTCACTACAACTGACTCTGACTTGTTCCTTTTTATGACTGAGTAATATTCCATTATATATACATACTGCATCTTCTTTATCTCTTCATCTGTCAACAGACATCTATGTTACTTCTATGTCTTCAGTTCAGTTCAGTTGCTCAGTCGTGTCCAACTCTTTGCAACCCCATGAATCGCAGCACACCAGGCCTCCCTGTCTATCACCAACTCCCAGAGTTCACTCAGACTCACATCCATCAAGTCAGTGATGCCATCCAGCCATCTCATCCTCTGCTGTCCCCTTCTCCTCCTGCCCCCAATCCCTCCCAGCATCAAAGTCTTTTCCAATGAGTCAACTCTGCATAAGGTGGCCAAAGTACTGGAGTTTCAGCTTTAGCATCATTCCTTCCAAAGAAATCCCAGGGCTGATCTCCTTCAGAATGGACTGGTTTGATCTCCTTGCAGTCCAAGGGACTCTCAAGAGTCTTCTCCATTAGGTTGATTAATATGTGTCTTGGCATGTTTCTCTTTGGGTGTATCCTGTATGGGACTCTTGGGGCTTCCTGGACTTCAGTACTATTTCTTTTCCCATGTTAAGCAATTTTCAACTATCATCTCCTCAAATATTTTCTCATACTCTTCCTTTTTCTCTTCTTCTTCTGGGACCTGTATAATTTGAATGTTGATGTGGTTAATCTTGTCCCAGAGGTCTCTGAGGCTGTCCTCATTTCTTTTCATTCTTTTTCCTTTATTCTGCTCTGCTTAAGTTATTTACACCATTCTGTCTTCTAGCTCACTTATCTGTTCTTCTGCTTCAGTTATTCTGCGTTTGGTTCCCTCTGGCATATTTTTTCATCTCAGTTACTGTGTTGTTCATTGCTGATTATCTGTTCTTCATTTCTTCCAGGTCCCTGTTAAACATTTCTTGTATCTTCTCGATCAATGCTTCCATTCAATTTATCTGCACCTTCATTTTATTTCCAAGATTTTGGATCACTATTATCAACACTCTGAGTTCTTTTTCAGGTCGACTGCCTGTCTCCTCTTCATCTATTTTGTCTAGTGGGTTTTTACTGTGTTCCTTCATCTGCTGCACGTTCCTCTGTCTTTTCATTTTGTTTTATTTACTGTGTTTGGGGCCTCCTTTCTGCAGGCCATAGTTCCCCTTATTGGTGGAATGTGCTCCAGTGGGTAGGGAGGGACCAGGGCCTTGCGATGGTTTCCTGTTGGGGGAACTAGTGCCTGGGTTCTGGTGGGGGGAGCTCGATCCTTCTCTCTGAAGGGCAGTGCTTTATCCACTGGTGTGTTTTGGGATGTCTGTGGGCTTGGTATGACTTTGGGTAGCCTGTCTGCTGGCGGGTAGGGCTGTGTTCCTGTTTTGCTGATGGTTTGTGTGAGGCATCTGGCACTGGAGCTTGCTGGCCTTTGGGAGGGGCCTGGTCTTAGTGCTGAGATGGAGGCCTTTGGGGGAGCTCTCACTAATTAGTTTTCCATGGAGTCAGGGCTTGTCTGGTAGCCCAACATCCTGGACTCAGGTCTCCCACCTCAGAGACTGAGGGCCAACCCCCTGCTGTAGCTACCAACACTCCTTCTCTGGAGAGATTGGCTTGCCATGTTGGAAGTCTGGGGTCTTCTGCCAGTGTTCAGAAGGCGTTCTGTAGGATTTGTTCCACATGAAGAGGTATTTTTGATGTATTTCTGGGGAGGAAGATGATCTCCTTGTTTTACTCCTCCACCATCTTGAAATTTCTCTGAAACATAGAATGCTTGTGCCACTTGAAATATTTTAGCACAAAAGATAAGTTTCTCCTTTTTTTTTTTGTTATAACTATGGAGAACCACAGACTAGTCTGTCTTAGAAATGGAAACACCAAATCCTAAACACATGATGGCTCTGTGAAGTCAAGTGTATTAAAGAAATTCTGTGTTATGAATAAGTAGGCTTTATTCTAGGAATTTAATGATGGCTCAGTAATAAAAAGAGATATTAATGATAATCATTGTTAGTAAGGGAAAAATATGAGAAGGCAATGGCATCCCACTCCAGTACTCTTGCCTGGAAAATCCCATGGACAGAGGAACCTGGTGGGCTGCAGTCCATGGGGTCGCTAAGAGTCGGACACGACTGAGCGACTTCACTTTCACTTCTCACTTTCATGCATTGGAGAAGGAAATGGCAGCCCACTCCAGTGTTATTGCCTAGAGAATCCCAGGGATGGGGGAGCCTGGTGGGCTACCATCTATGGGGTCGCACAGAGTCGGACACAACTGAAATGACTTAGCAGCAGCTGCAGCAGCAAGGGAAAAATATATGACTATTTCTGAATTAGAGTAAATTAGGGATTTCCCTGCTGTTCCAGTGATTAAAAATCCACCTTCCAATTCAGGGGAGGCAGGTTTGATCCCTGGTTGGGGGAGTAAGATCCTACATGCCATGGAGCAACTAAGCCCATCTGCCACAAATACTAAGACTGCACACTGCATCTGGAGACAAACCCGTGTTCTGCAATGAAAGATCTCACATGCTGCAACTAGGACCTGATGCAGCCAAAAATAAACAATTAATGAAAGTAACTACAAATTGCTAAAAAATTAAATTGCAGTGAAAAAGGATTAGAAAAGTAACTCCTGTATGTAAGAAAAAGATCTCTGACCACAACATGCATATCCCACTTAAAATGCAAATACGCACTATGAAGTTTTTAGAACCATCCTCAGAGTTTCCTCCATTGTAATAATCTCTTTCCAGTAACACCATGACTTGGGAGTAGGTTGGAGAGTATTAATCTTGCTTCTATGTTTTCATGACCAAAACATGCACATCATACTTTAGAGGCAGAAGCACTAGAGCTTGTAATGTCCTCATTACAAGACAAGATGGTTTGCCTCCTTGTTGGACTACAGTCGACAGTGTATACAGAAAGTACTTCAGATCAACAGAGCATAGATGTTTGTTACTATTTTTAGGAAAAGTACTTATTGAAAATAAACACACTCAAGGAGACAAAATTAAGGAGGCTCCAAAGCCTTTTATAAGCATATCTCCTAAGTGGATGAAGGGTATGAAGGGAAAAAATTAAACTGTTAGATTCATGGAAAACATAAGCATATATTTATGTTAGTTTGAAGTAAGCAAGAACTTTACAACCATGATGGAAGTCAGAAAATTGGAAAAGAAATAAAATAAAGCAATTTATATTAAAGTAAAAGAAAAAAGAAAACTGGCTAAGAGTTTTTGAACAAAGATGACAGGGAGATAGTTAATATCTTCAATGTATAGAAAGCTCTTAACAGTCTCACAGACATAGAAAATTAACTAGTGGTAACTAGTTGGGGGAGGGGAGTTGTTGTCAAACTACTGGGTATAACATAAGCTCAGTGATGTACTCGATGTCATGGGGAATCTAGCCAGTATTTTATCATAACTGCAAATGGAAAATAACCTTTTAAAATTAAAAGGTTATTAAAATTAAAATTATTAAAATTATCATAACTGCAAATGGAAAATAACCTTTTAAAGTTAAGAGGTTATTAAAATTAAAAGGTATAAAAAATAAAATTTTTAAAAAGCTTTTACAAATCAAGAAATAGATAAATATCCTTAAAGAAAACAGGACGTCTATAGAAAAGGGACCACCAGTTATCAGGAAAGAGAAAAGAAACAGCAACGACTTCTCACCAATCTTATTAGTTAAGCAACAATTGGTTTTTGGAAAAACTGAGTAAATGTAAGGTAATTAACTCAAGGCAGTAGAGAGAATGACAATTCAGATGTAGGCTGTGGAATAGAATAATTTGAGCTAAAACACTTTCCTAACCCTTTCTAACTGCTAATCTCAGTCAACTTTCTCAGTCTTCAATAACAACATTCATATGCAATGGAGGTGGCCTTTACGTGATCACTGGTTGAAGTAAATGATAAAATCATGAGCCCTCAAAACATAGGGAAACGTACTGAAGGACTATATCTGTCTGTTCCTCTATCTCTTTATCCATGTCTCAAATCCATCTCTTTCTTTCTCATTATATTTTTATCTATGTTAAGAAAGGGTTTCCCAGGTTTTTCAGTGGTAAAGAATCTGCCCACCCATGCAAGAGATGCAGGACACACAGGTTCGATCCCTGAGTCAGGAAGATCCCCTGGAGAAGGAAATGGCAACCCACTGCAATATTCTTGCCTGGAAAATTTCATGGACAAAGGAGCCTGGTGGGCTACAGTTCATGGGGTTGCAAAGAGTCAGAGATGACTGAGCAACTGAGCACATGTTAAGAAAGCATGGATTGGTGGCAAGAGAGCGAGAAAGAGACTTATGTTCAAAGACAGCGCAGTCACTACAACTTGTGAAGATTTAAGTCTATTTTTATAGAGACTATTAACACCTATAATAAAAAAAATGGGCTTCTCTTGTGGCTCAGCTGGTATCTGCTTGCAATGCGGGAGACCTGGGTTTGATCCCTTAATTGGGAAGATCCCTTGGAGAAGGGTTGGGAAGATCCCCTGGAGAAGGGAAAGGCTACCCACTCCAGTATTCTGGCCTGGAGAATTCCATGGACTGTGCAGTCCATGGAGTCGCAAAGAGTTGGACTTGACTGAGTGACTTTCACCTCACTTCACATAATAAAATTAATAAAACTTGACTTAAAAATGACAAATAGTGCAGTGAAGGCAGTTCGTTGGCCAGTCATCCAGGTAACTGATGGTATTCTCACCCTAGGTAGACCCTGAAATCTTGTGGCTTAGGAAGATTAAAGTCTATTTTTCACTCATATCACACCTAGGTGTAACCATTCCATCTGGAACATATGGCCTCCAAGGTTTCCATGGCAAAGGAAGAAAACAGGTTGAAGGGTTTGGGGTTTTTAACTTACCTCATTTTTTGGGCCCACATTCCATTAGATAGAATTTAGCAGTTTAGTCCTGACTCATCTCCAAAGGAGATGGGGGCAAGCAGAGAAGTCTGTGAAGATCAGATGAGCATTATTGGTCTCGGCCTTTCACGTAGTATAAATAGGCCCAATGTTTCCTGGATGACACAGTTGCACTGTGAACTTTTTAGAACCATCTTCAGAGTTTGTTCCATTGTAATAATGCCTTTGCAATAACATCATCACTTGGGAGATGGTTGGAGAGTATTGAGTTCCTCTATTTTCATAAAAGATTGTCAATCAGTAAAAATAACAGCAACATCAACAATAATAACAGCAGACCTGCATTCTAGATCAGAGAATTTGAAAATATGTTTGCTTTCCATTTCTTACTTAAAGGTTAGCTGAAGTAAGGAATATTTTTAAGTGAGTGTTTGGGAATTCTCCTTAAAAATATTTTAATTCTTAGATCAAGCAGAATAAATCTAAATGCCCTGAAAGTGAAAGTTGCTCAGTTATGTCTGTTTCTTGCGACCCCATGGACTATACATGGGGATTCTCCATGTAATTCCCCATGGAATTCTCCAGGCCAGAATACTGGAGTGGGTAGCCTTTCCCTTCTCCAGGGGATCTTCCCAACCCAGGGACCGAACCCAGGTCTCCCACATTGCAGGCAGATTCTTTACCAGCTGAGCCACAAGGGAAGCCCTAAATGCCCTGAGACCCTCAATATTATTCCTTCCCCTCCCCCTGTCTCTCCACACCCTTCCAGACTACTTTTAGGGGATTGTACTTTGATTCCATGCCCAAAGGTCCTAATGAAATCTATCACCGTGTTTGCAATTTGTTTTGTATATGCAGTAAATTTCGGTGGTCCATGTGTGAACCTCCAAATGAGAAAGGTCTTTCAATACTGAGTTTTTATAAAAAGTTGGCTTATTTTGAAGGGTGTTGTATTTTGTTCATTTTTCTTTATGTTTTCTCTTTTGCTTTGGCCACCAGGAAGCTCTGTCACATTGTTGGACCAACTAACACAACCAGAACGTGAAGGGCCACAAATATGTATTGCACCATCCTCTCTCCCATGTTGATCTTTCATTTAGATTTATGTTTTTGAGTCCCGAATTTTTATTTTTGCTTCTATTTCAGTATTGTCACACATGTTTTATAGTCACCTTGAGTCCCAAACCCTAAATTCACCTTGGGGAATCAGTTAGCTCAGAAACTTCCAGGGTTGGTTATTGGAAGGACTCTTTTGATATAGAAAGTTGGTGCATGTTTGATTATGAGGCCAAACTTTACAGAAAAGTATCAATTTCTTGGGTGTTCTCGTATGCATATTTTATTAAAGAACAAGACTTGGAAAAGGGGATGTTTATGGAAAGTGAAGAGATATGTGACAGCCAATTTAATAAGGAACCAAAATAAGTTATAGCGAGTCCTTTTAGGACTCACAAAGGGTTTATGTGTTTTCTGTTCTAGAGGGAATGTTTTCTGTCTGGTTTATGAATTGCTATGCTAATGGATGGGCAAATGAAGTACCTTGACTAGACTGTTAATATCTCTATAAAGATCATGTTCATGAGTGTAAAGCAGAGGATTTGCCCATTTCTCAGAATATGGAATGTTATACATAGAGAAGTATTATAGAGGATGACCTAGTTTCCATGGCAACAACATTCATTATCTTTTCTCATTCTCTTCTAAGTTACCCAGTTTAACTGCCCTATCCGTTTCACCACACCTCCCCCTCATTAAACACTTACCAGATCCTTTTCTGTTGCTATGTAGGCAGTAAAATAGCTTTCACAGCTGCCTGCTGAATGAAATGGGAAACACACACTCACACACACATGCACACTGAGAGTGTGTGTGAGGAGGAGAATTTCAGCTGTATTTCAGGATCAAGGGATGCAAGTGGCAGGTACGTGTTCTATATATATTCTGTATACATATACAGTGCATCCCCCTGGCACATTCTGTACAGTAATGTGACCTGATTTGGGTGCACAGAGCTGCCATGTATGTCGATTTGATGGAGTCTGGGCTCCCCTGACAGTGTGACAGGCTATTAATCACATGTGACCAAAATAGCACACAAAGGAGGACATTCCTGGGTGGGTTTTTTTTTCTTCCCTTCCCTGAGTGGGAACAGGTGATTTGCTGAAATTCCTTGGCTTTGTATCCTTTCTGGTTTCTTTTTTAAATCTTTGTCTTTGTCTCATCCTTCTTCCTTACTGGAGGACTTCTCATTTAGAACTGCAAGGTAGGTGTGTTGCCTTGGGTGTGTGAGGTCATAAGGGCCAAGTCAGTGGAATAAAGATAACATAAAAAACCCAGATGCTTATTTGACATCGACTTGTTTACTCCTAAGACCCATTGCAAGAATCATACAGCTTCATAATTATTATCTTAATGGCTTTGTCTTATTTAGAAGGATAAAGTAGGTAATAGTTAAGATTTATTACATTTTTAATGGCCAAGTTTTGCTGATAGTACTTATCTTTGTGTAATTTGCAAATATAGAATACTGTCATATTTATTATGTTTTTACATGTCTTATTTCAAAGCAATCACATGATTTTCTGTTGGAAATTTCTAATGCGAGGTAGTGAAACCTTAGGGTCAGAATCTGCTGTCAAATGCCTTGTCTTGGTCAGAAATGGCATGGGTACTTGATGTGTCCTGTCCTCTGCCAATGATGGGACATGGCCAACAGAAGGTGGACTTGATTTTTTGGTACTTCTGGTCCAAGGACATAAGATTTTTTTTGGTTTCGTTAGTCACTGTGCCTGAGGTTGGTGTGTGGAAAACTGGTAACGGGTCTGTGATAGGGAGCTTTTGAGGTAGGGGGGTAAAGCCAGGGGAGCAGAATTCAACAATATTCTTAAGTACAGTCAGCAGATATTTTCTATAAAGAGCCAGACAGCTTTGCAGGTCCTATGGCTTCTGTTGCGACTATTCAGCTCTGCTGTTGTGGCGTAAAAGCAGTCATAGATAATATGTAAATGAATGGACATGGCTGTGTTCCAATAAAACTTTATTTATAGAACTGGAAAGCTGGCCCTATTTGACTCACAGGACATGGTTTGCTGACCCATGTTTTTAAAATGGTACCAAATAGATTACTGAGATATGAGGGTCAGATAAGAAGGATGGGTTGATTGACAAGTCTAGCCAGAAGAAAAATGAAAAGTAATGGTAAAAAATGACAATTAAGTGGTGTTTACTAGATGCTAGTCACTATTCTAAGTGTTTTACATTCATTGACTCATTGCATCTTTGTAACAACAACCCCATGATATAAGTATTGTCTTCCTTGCTGGGAAACATGGAGGTTATATAATATTCCCAAGATCACATGGCTAGTGAGTGGCAGGACTGGGATTCAAACCCAGGTTCTGAAATCCAAATCAAGTTCCAAGATCCAGGCTGTAAACCATTGTGGTTTATCACCTTGTGCGGCAGAGCTGACAAGAGAGAGGTGGTCAGGAGGAACTCTGGAGATGAGTGCCGGAGACTTTATATTATCTCAGAATGTACATAAGGTTGCATTTGAACGGCCAGAATGGAATGGACAGGCTGTACATTGACTGTGCGCGATGGGACTGCAGAAGGTTGGAGACTGAGGGAAAATCTCCACCCTGACATTAACTTTCTTGGAGTGTGAAATATATCATACATGAGAGAGTGTGTATAACATATGTGATGGATGTAAGGAATGATAGTAAAACACACTTGAACCCACTATTCCACTTTTAGAAGCAGGTCATTATCAAGACCAAAGAAGCTTCCCTGAGCTGCCTGGTCTGATTCTGTTCTTATCTCCTTCCAAAACAGCCCATTATTCTCCATTTTAGTTAATATTTACCTTGCTTTTCTTTATGATTTTATGACATATGTGTATAATCTAAACAGTATGCTATTTACTTTTGTCTTTTATATGAATGGAATCCTATTGCTTCAGTGATTTTTTTTTTCAGTGATTTTTTCTTTCAGCATTAAACCTTTGAAGTTTGGACACCTTGCTAAATCTAATGGTAATTCATTTCCATTACTGTATAACACTCCATTGTATGAATATAATCCAGTTTATTTATTCATCCTGTTAATGGGCATCAGGTTTGCTTTAGGTTTTAGTCTGCTTAGGGTGATGCAACTGTAAATATTTCAATATGTTTTTTGTATTATAGAGCACAAATGCAAGAATTTTTTTAGGAAATATTTGTATGAGTGGAATTCCTTTCCCATAGACTGTGAACATGCTGAACTTTAAGAGGTAACACCACATTATTTTTTTAAAGCGATTGTACCAATTTCTTTGTTCACCAGCAGTGTCTGAGGGTTGGTAAGGCTCTGCATCCTGGCTAACCCTTCATGTTGCTGGGTGAGTGGATTTGTGGTTTTAACTTACATTCTCCTAATAGCACTTGAAAGATTTTTCAGGTTTTATTATTTTTGCTTTCACACTCTTCCTAGTCATTTTGTGCATGTGTGTGTGCTACAGTTGTGTCTGACTCTTTGTGACCCTATGGACCGAAGCCTGCCAGGTTCCTGTCCATGAATTTCACAGAATACTGGGAATACTGGAGTGGGTTGCCATTTTCTCCTCCAGAGGATTTTGCTGACCGTGTCTCCTGCATCTCCTGCATTGGCAGGTGAATTCTTTACCGCTTGAACCAAGAGACAAATATATACTTCCAAGGCTGATGGGCTCTTGCAATTCACTATAGATGCCTTTTTATCTCCCTCATGCTAGAAGGGTTGGTGAATGAGCAACCCCAGTACAGAAATATCCTCTCCGGATCCAGATGGATAAATCTGTGTTTCCAGATCAATCAAAATCCATTCATTCTTCCAGATTTTGGAAGGGATTCAGAGGGATCCAGGCTTATTCACACATCATTCCCACCACAAACTAGTGGAGATAACGTAGGCAAAGTTATACCACTTCTTGAAACTCAGTTGCCTCAGTAATAAGATGAGTATAATAGCATGTCTCTATGCTGGCTGTTGTCTGTTGATTTTAAGTTCTTCCTTGTTTCATGGGGGCTAGAAAGCTGAAAACTCTATTTTCCAGGCTCCTTTGGTCAATAGAGTTCTGGTTTGGATCCTGCCAATGCAAGACACTCGTGCAGACCTGGAAGGCAGAGAGGAGAGCCATTCACTCCCTCTGCCTGTTTGGGGTGACCATGTAAACATACAATGGACATGACGCAGTGACTTGCAGGTGAGCTTCCAGAAACCTGGACTCCAGTGTGACACGTGAGATGAGATCATGAGGTGAGATCATTGGTAGGGGCTTCCTGTGACTCAAGTATTTTTTGATTTCAAAGTCAACAGTGGTTCTCACCGACCCTCACTCCCTTGCCAAATATTAAGAATTTCTGTATTAACTCCCTTTCTGCTAAAATACCTGGAGTGGCTCTATTCATCTGCCTGAACTCTGACTGATACGCACTTCTTTATACTACCTAACTGCTTCAGGCTGTTGTGAAAATGAAATCATATAGTGCACCTAGTATGAGCCTGGCACATAGGTGGGTGCTTTATAAGCAAGGGGAAAAAAAGCACCATCTTTTTTTCAAAGAGGATCATCTCTCACTTTGAAAGGAAACAAAAGTTGCATAGAGCATGATGAAGGATCTTGCTTCAGACAGCAGAAAGGAGACCGTGGGTAAACCTTCATTTAAAACTTTGTTTCCATGATACCTGGGCCAGGGCTCTAATACTGCTGCTCTAGCACTGCCAAAGCTGCTGTGAGGCTCCCAAATGTCTGGAAGCCAGCATTGCATGCCGTTGGCCAGGTTCGGTCTCCACCAGGTGTGTTGGAATGCCAGCATCCCTCCCTAACAGTGATGGTGACTTTCTTTATGATGTTCATGCTGAATCTCATTAAAACATCCCTGTCCAGAATTATCCCCGCATCAAAACCCTGCCGATACCTGCTGGGAAATTTTCTAAACAGTTTTCTAAGTTGAGTCAATGAAAAGACACCACCTCCCTCCATACCACTGAAGCATCATCTGGAAGCAATCAATGCAGCTATGGCTTCCGTTCATTTCTCCACTGGCCTCATGCGGGTTTGAGACAGGCCACGCTGCGACTGGTTCACAATCAGAAATGCTCACTTCCAAGGGCTCCTTTGCTTCCGTGTTTTGACATTTTTCAGAGTTCTTCATGAACAACTTCAGAAAAGCTGCCAGGCTGCCAATCAAATTCTATGTGACTTCAGAGTTCTGAATTCTTTTTTTTTTTTGTTTACACTGTTGGAAGAAGTGCTCCTCTGGGAGAGGATGTCACCCTCTCCCTTTATCAGCACCAGTGAAACCGATCCTAATGTCCATCCTCTCCAGGCGAAACCTGCCTTTGTTGTCCTCCAGAGACTCCTTTCTGATTCCTTTCTTCTCCTTTAGGAGTCCCTACCCACTTCAGAGATTCAGGGTTCTTGAGTGAAGTTACATTATTGTGCCCCTTCCGACAGACATCATTACAAAATATATTTATGTATTTATTTCACTGTACTGGGTCTTAGTTGTAGCATGTGGGATTTTTAGTTGCAACATGTAAACTTTTAGTTGAAGCAAGTGGGATCTAGTTCCCTGACCAAGGATCGAACCCCAGCTGCCTGCACTGAAAGCACAGAGTCTTAGCCACTGGACCACCAGGGAGGTCCCCAGACATCTGCATTTTAAGGCCCATGTCCTCTGGTGTGGAAAGCTCTGTTTACTCACACATTCAACACATGTATAAGTGCCTTGTATGTAGTGGGCACTGTGATAGGCAGTATGGACAGGACAGAGCATGCCTTCCTGTTCTCTAGGAGGTTAATAGGAAAGATATCTCTGGGGCAGTACCAGCTGGACTTGGGAACTCAGGCTTGGGAGGTCAGTGTGATCAGGGAACGTATGGGCTTGATGGGAGGAGACTTAGGCAAAGCAGGGCAGCAGTCCACATGGGAGACACCTCATGAGATATCCATGTGACCTTTCCAGCTCAGGGGACATGTGGGCAGCAAATGTGGGGTGGCTTTGTCTGACAATCTAGCTGCAAGTCAGCCTCATCCTGAAGGAGCTGAGTGGTGGGCTCTTTGGAAGCCAGGGGGAGGGGGCTCGCACTGTGAGGCTGTGGGAGGGAGAGCTGAGAAGAGGTGGGTGGGGAGCGATGTGTGGCCAGTCTTTGCTTCAGAACAAGGCAAGCTCTTCTTGGGTGCACATCATGTCGGCAGAGGGCACCAGGGGGCTGGGACCTGCTGGTTTGTTAATCTGAGTGTCTGCAGTTGCAGTAAAGCGTTTTCTCAGAAATGGAATCCAATCCCGTGCCCAGTTTTCAGCTTAGTGCAAGTCAAAAGCAACAATGTGTGCTATGTCCTCTGTGTTTTATCTCCGGAGTTTGGTATTTATTGCTTAGTGTTTTGAGAATACCTTCTTTATGGGGTATTTGCAGGGGAAACTAGTTAGTTTTCTATTTCAGAGCCATCTCATTTCCTGGCAAAATACCTCCATCTTTTCCTACTGTCTTTTAAGGCAGGAATCAAGGGTGGTCATTTTCTTTTTATATCAGGGAGAATATTTGGATTGTGCTAAGGGAAATGGAATACATTTGGTCTTGCCTTTCATATCCCTTTGTGGTTTTTTTCTCATTTGTGAAATGGGACTGGTTCTTTCCACGTTGGAGGGTGATTGTCAATACATAATGAGATAATGGATCTGCGAAGACTTCTAGACTCCAGCATCAGGCTGGCTCCAAACAGAGGAGGTCCCTTTGTTCCAGGAACACGCCAGAGCTTTGTCCAGTGGGTGTGTTGGAGCAGGGGGTGAAGGTGATAAATAGGTTTACTCCAGCCCTCACAGTGTCCAAGGACACTCCTGTACAAAGAAACCCCTTCAGGCAATCTAAATCCATATGTTGTGTGACAAAAACTGTGAGAAAGAGGGAGAAAGAAGCGGACCTGGCTCAGGGTGGGAAGTGCTAACAGTATGCTTGGTTGGAAGGGCTGCTGTGCCAGATGCCGTTCTTTTAGTTCTGCAAGTGTTTAGTTCTTAACTTTGTCTGCTGTATTTCTGTGGTGGGTATTGCTGTTCTCATTCTGGAAAACTCTGTCCTAGTTGCCCGGTGGTGGAATATGCATTTGAGGCTAGATGGGTTGGATGCTCAAATCCACTATCTTTCTTTTGCATGGTATGCATGTATCTGCTGCTGCCTCAAGGGAGATAAGCCTGCGTTGCTACATAAAGGAGCCTACAGTCGTCGCTGTTCCCATGTGCCTTTTTGTCATGGAAGCAGGAAACACAGGGGTCCTTGCTAATGGCTGAGGGCCACAGGCACCTGACTCACGTATCTGGCAACAGAGTGACCTTGAGCATCTTTTCCTGTGTCTGTTGGCCACCTGTATGTCTTCTTTGGAAAAGTGTTCAGGTTCTCTGCCCATTTTTCAAGCAGACTGTTTGTTTTTTGATGTTGAGTCATAAGAGTTCTTTGTATGTTTTGGATATTAACTCCTTATCAGATACATCATTTGCAAATATCTTCTTCTATTCAGAGGGCTGCCTTTTAGTTTTGTCAATAGTTTGCTGCACAAAAGCTTCTTCATTTGAAGGA
Source organism: Redunca redunca (assembly GCA_006410935.1). Taxonomy (NCBI): domain Eukaryota; kingdom Metazoa; phylum Chordata; class Mammalia; order Artiodactyla; family Bovidae; genus Redunca; species Redunca redunca. The sequence goes on along the minus strand of SJYQ01000614.1, from coordinate 379,730 downwards.
GTCCCTGTTGTTTGTCCTTATTTCCCTTGCCCGAGGAGACATATCCAAAAAATATTGCTCAAGGTGATGTCTTCTGGGAGTTTATAGTTTCAAGTCTTACATTTAAATATTTAACCCATTTTGAGTTTATTTTTGTATATCCTGTGAGGTAGTAGTCCAGTTTGATTGTTTTATATGTAGTTTTCCCAGCACCAGTTAATTAAGAGGCTGTCTTTTCCCCCATTATATATTCTTGCCTCCTTTGTCATAGACTAATTGACTATATGAGAGTACATTTTTTCTGGATCCTCTATTGTGGTCCATTGATTTATGTGTCTTTTTTTGTGCCAGCCAGTCAGTCAGTTCAGTCTCTCAGTCCTGTCCGACTCCTGGCGACCCCATGGACTGCAGCATGCTAGGCCTCTCTGTCCATCACCAACTTGGAGTCTACCCAAACTCATGTTCATTGAGTCAGTGATGCCATCCAGCCATCTCATCCTCTGTCATCCCCTTCTCCTGCCTTCAACCTTTCCCAGCATCAGGGTCTTTTCCAATGAGTCAGTTCTTTGCATCAGGTAGCCAAAGTAGAGTTTCAGCTTCAACATCAGTCCTTCCAATGAACAGTCAGTCAGGACTGATCTCTTTTAGGATGGACTGGTTGGATCACCTTGTTGTCCAAGGGACTCTCAAGAGTCTTTTCCAACACCACAGCTCAAAGCATCATTTTTTTTTTTTTTGGCACTCAGCTTTCTTTAGAGACCAACTCTCACATCCATACATGACTACTGGAAAAGCCATAGCCTTGACGAGACAGATCTTGGTTGGCAAAGTAATGTCTCTGCTTTTGAATATGCTATCTAGGTTGGTCATAACTTTCCTTCCAAGGAGTAAACATCTATTAATTTTGTGGCTGCAATCACCATCTGCAGTGATTTTGGAGCCCCCAAAATTAAAGTCTGACACTGTTTCCACTGTTTCCCCATCTATTTCCCATGAAGTGATGGGACCAGATGCCATGATCTTTGTTTTCTGAATGTTGAGCTTTAAGCCAACTTTTTCACTCTCCTCTTTCACTTTCATCAAGAGGCTCTTTAGTTCTTCTTCACTTTCTGCCATAACGGTGGTGTCATCTGCATATCTGATGTTATTGATATTTCTCCTGGCAATCTTGTGCTTCATCCAGCCCAGCGTTTCTCATGAGGTATTCTGCATATACCAGTACCATACTGTTTTGATTAGTGTAGCTTTGTAATATAGTTTGAAACCAGGGCTCACAATTCATCCAGCTTTCTACTTCTTTCTTAAGATTGTTTTGGCTATTTGGGATCTTTTGTGTTTCCATATTCTAAAATTTGAATTATTTATTCTAATTCTATGAAGGATATTATTGGTATTTTGTTAGGGATTGCATTCAATCTATAGATAGCCCTGGGCAGTATGGTCATTTTTAACAGTGTTTATTCTTCCAATCCATGAAAATGGTATTCTCTTTTTCCATATGTGTGTATCATCTTCATTTTCTTTCATCAGTGTCCTATAGTTTTCTGAGTACAAGTCTTTTACCTCCTTGGTTAGATTTATCCCTAGGTATTTTATTCTTTCTGATGCAGTTCTAAAAATTAAAGAGGATTCCAATCATGCAGAATAAATAATAACAATATGGTAATATAATACTCCTACTTCTTTAATATTATGATATAAAAAAAACTATTCATATCCTGAAAATGCCCTAAAATAATTAGAACTTCATATATTAAATGTGTAGATTAATTATTATAGGGGACTTTGGCCTCAAGCAAATAGACTTCCAGTTTTTCTTCAACAAAAATAAAACTTACTTAGAATCAACCAAGAATGTCTGTTCATGGTTTATAATCATGGTGAGTCACTTGCAATTCCCCTGCAAAAATGAAGAGAACTCTTATATAGGGGAAAGGAGGTTGAGGGCCTGTGCTGGCTTTTTAATGTATGCCATCTGTCTTGGCATGCTAAACACACATCCTTTGTGCTAATAAAATCTGGGAAGACACACACATACCAATACATTCAACTTTAAAAGGCACTAAGTCAATTGCCATATCATATTTTCTGCTCTATCCTTGGGGCAAGGGTCATATTTCTGTGCACTGAGTTTCACAAACTCTAGGACACATATATTAGGCTTAGTGGTCCAGGCTCCTCAACTTGAGTCTGCATACTTGAGTGAGTGAGGAAAACCACCCCATCAGTTATTTCCCTTGCTCTCTTCAGGGAAAAGACTTCCCCAGAAAGTCTCCAGCTTATCTTGTGTTTTTTCAGGGATTAAAAAAAGTCGGTGTGGAAGGCTCCATCAGGGTACAGTGGGGAGGATAGTTAGCATCTTGACTTTTCCCTAGTCTAACTGTCTTTGAAAAATTCAGAAGCCTTCCCATAGATTACCTAGTTTTATGTCTGTCTTCTTTATACCTCCTTCCTGGGATCAGCAATCCCAAAACCAGGTTTGGAAATTGGCTCCAGTGAGGGAAGACTTTGGTTAAATTGACCCTGATTCCCTGGATGGTCCCTGATTAATTACTATTTAGGGATATTGTGATCATTAAATAAGCAGTTACAGGCAGAATAGAGACTGCAGAATAGATTAAAAAAAAAAAATGCTGTCGGTGTTCTCCTCTGTGCTCCTTGGTTCCACTGCTTGCTACAGACATTTGGGTGGGATCTGAAAATTTACATGTTTCAACCACTTGAAACACTAGTAAGAATAATTTTTGAAAGAATCAATCCCGAGAAAGTTAGACATGTAGTTGTCCCTTTTGAGAGGCCATTGAGAGGCCACAAGAAGAAAATATTTCACCAAGGCCTTAATGGCACTTAGCTTGTGAAATAGCCAACCAGATTCTGAGAAATGTCTGCAAAGTTCTAAAACTTCTGTTGGAACTTACTTAACATATATCCCTAACTCCAAAAAGAACTCCTAGGAGATACTCTAGAAGGGCCCTGCTTAATGCTTGCACTGTCCTCCCCTGAGCTCACAAATTTTTATGTAGCAGATGAAAATCAAGCATTTTGCTGATGCTCCAGCAGCATGACATGGCTTTAAGGCAGCCAGCCATCTGCAAAGTGTCTAGAAAAGCAAGTGTATATCATCACCTCCTTTCTTTCTGGCCTCTAATTTATTGTCAGAGAAGTATAAAGTGGATTTTTAAAAGTGTCACCATACTGTAGAAAGAGATTGAAGGAAGATAGATTTGGGAGAGTAGAGTTTGCTGTAGGAAGGAATCTAGGTCCCAGAAGGAAAGGCATGTGGCTGATGTCAGAGCCCGTACAGCCTCCTTGAGTAGAGTGAAAGATTCCTGATTGTAAAGTCATAGTACCAGCAGTATTTATTGAGCAACTACTTTGTGCTTGCTTTTTAATGAATTCTTTCATTCAAATTTTAACTAATGTATGAGTTGGTTATTAAAACCATCCTATTTTTAAAAATTAATTTTTGTTGGAACTTAGTTAAATTACAATGTTGTGCTAGTTTCTGCTGTACAGGAAAGTGAATCAGTTATATATATATATACATATATCTACTCTTTTAAAAATTCTTTTCCCATGTAGGTCATTATGGAATATTGAGAAGAGTTCCATGTGCTATACAGTAGGTTCTTATTAGTTATCTGTTTTATATGTAGTAGCTTACAAATAGCTGTGAAAGAAGAGAAGCGAAAAGCCAAGGAGAAAAGGAAAGATAAAAGCATCTAAATGCAGAGTTCCAAAGAACAGCAAGAAGAGATAAGAAAGCCTTCCTTAGCGATCAATGCAAAGAAATAGAGGAAAACAACAGAATGGGAAAGACTAGAGATGTCTTCAAGAAAATTAGAGATACCAAGGGAACATTTCATGCAAAGATGGGCTCGATAAAGGACAGAAATGATATGGAACTAACAGAAGCAGAAAATATTAAGAAGAGGTGGCAAGAATACAGTGTGTATTTTGCCACACTGTACAAAAAAGATCTTCACGGCCAAGATGATCACGATGGTGTAATCACTCACCTAGAGCCAGACATCCTGGAATGTGAATGCAAGTGGGCCTTAGAAAGCATCACTACGAACAAAGCTAGAGTAGGTGATGGAATTCCAGTTGAGCTCTTTCAAATCCTGAAAGATGATGTTGTGAAAGTGTTGCACTCAATATGCCAGCAAATTCGGAAAACTCAGCAGTGGCCACAGGACTGGAAAAGGTCAGTTTTCATTCCAATTCCAAAGAAAGGCAATGCCAAAGAATGTTCAAACTACCACACAATTGTACTCATCTCACATGCTAGTGAAGTAATGCTCAAAATTCTCCAAGCCAGGTTTCAGCAATACGTGAACCGTGAACTTCCTGATGTTCAAGCTGGTTTTAGAAAAGGCAGAGGAACCAGAGATCAAATTGCCAACATCTGCTGGATCATGGAAAAAGCAAGAGAGTTCCAGAAAAACATCTATTTCTGCTTTATTGACTATGCCAAAGCCATTAACTGTGTGGATCACAATAAACTGTGGAAAATTCTGAAAGAGATGGGAATACCAGACCACCTGACCTGCCTCTTGAGAAACCTGTATTCAGGTCAGGAAGCAACAGTTAGAACTGGACATGGAACAACAGATTGGTTCCAAATAGGAAAAAGAGTATGTCAAGGCTGTCTATTATCACCCTGCTTATTTAACTTCTATGCAGATACATCATGAGAAATGCTGGGCTGGAAGAAGCACAAGCTGGAATCAAGATTGCCAGGAGAAATATCAATAACCTTAGATATACAGATGGCAACACCCTTATGGCAGAAAGTGAAGAGGAACTCAAAAGCCTCTTGATGAAAGTGAAAGTGGAGAGTGAAAAATTTGGCTTGAAGCTCAACATTCAGAAAACGAAGACCATGGCATCTGGTCCTATCACTTCATGGGAAATAGATGGGGAAACAGTGGAAACAGTGTCAGACTTTATTTTTGAGGGCTCTAAAATCACTGCAGCTATAAAATTAAAAGATGCTTACTCTTTGGAAGAAAAGTTATGACCAACCTAGATAGCATATTGAAAAGCAGAGACATTACTTTGCCAACAAAGGTCCATCTAGTCAAGGCTATGGTTTTTCCAGTGGTCATGTATGGATGTGAGAGTTGGACTGTGAAGAAAGCTGAGTGCCGAAGAATTGATGCTTTTGAACTGTGGTGTTGGAGAAGACTCTTGAGAGTCCCTTGGACTGCAAGGAGATCCAACCTGTCCATTCTGAAGGAGATCAACCCTGGGATTTCTTTGGAAGGAATGATGCTAAAGCTGAAACTCCAGTACTTTGGCCACCTCATGTGAAGAGTTGACTGATTGGAAAAGACTCTGATGCTGGGAGGGATTGGGGGCAGGAGGAAAAGGGGACGACAGAGGATGAGATGGCTGGATGGCATCACGGACTCAATGGACATGAGTCTGAATGAACTCCGGGAGTTGGTGATGGACAGGGAAGCCTGGTGTGCTGCAATTCATGGGGTCGCAAAGAGTCGGACATGACTGAGCGACTGAACTGAACTGAACTGAACTGAGTGTATATATGTCAATCCCAGTCTCCCAAATTATCTCCTCCCTTCCGTTCCCCACCCCATAACCATAAGTTTATTTTCTACATCTGTGACTCTATTTATGTTTTGTAAATAGGTTTCATTTGTAACATTTGTTTTCTATTTCACCCAAAAGCAATATCATTTTTCTTTGTTTTTCTCTTTCTGACTTACTTCACTAAGATGACAATTTCTAGATCCATCTATGTTGCTGCAAATGGCATTGTTTCCTTCTTTTTGTGGCTGAGTAATATTTCACTGTGTGTATGTACTGCATCTTCTTTATCCCTTCCTCGGTCAATGGTCTGTTTTTCTAAGTGGGGAAGTAATCTTCCTATGGTTACAAAACTGTTAAGTGCTAGAGTCAGAGTTTGAAACTGTGATCAGCCAGACTCCAAGTTGTGGAAAAACTTAAAATGAAAACAGATGTTCCAAAAATTTACTAACCCCATGTTATAAATTTAATAGTGTCCCCTGACCCCAATTCACATTTACGAGCCCTAACCCCTAATGTGATATATTTGTCGATGGGCTTTAAAGAGGTACTTAATGTCACATGAGGACATAAGGGTGGGGCCTGAAGTCAACGGGACTGATATCCTCATAAGAAGAGGAAGAGACACCAGTAGCATGCACATACAGAGAAAAGGCAGAGTCAGGACACAGTGGGAAGGTGGACAGCTATAAGCCAAGGAGAGAAGCCTCAGGAGACACTCAACCTGCCAAGCCCTTGATCTTCCAGAACTGTAAGGAACAAATTTATATTATTGAAGCTGCCCAATCTGTGATATTTCACTGTGGTAGCCCTTAGCAAACCAGTACACCCCACCAGCTTTGTGAGTGGAACTCTTTGCCGTTCCTTGACTTTGAGTTTATTCATGTGATTTATTTTGGTCCACAGAATGTTAGCAGACCTGATGTGAATAGAGGCTTAAGAGACATCTGTATTTTGGCTTACTCTCTTGTGCCTGTGCTAGTGCCATAAGAAAGACACATTCCTTTGAGCTGGTCCAAGGGAGGATGAGAGACATGTGGGGTAGGGCCTTGCAGCTTGAAACAAAGCCACTTGGCTGAACCTGGTCTAAGTCAGTCAACTCTAAGATGCTGCAATTTGAATCCAAATCACCTGAACTGACCTCCATCCCCATGACAGCAGATGATCATTGTCTTAAGCTCCTGAGATTTGTTAGGCAGCATTATGGTGGCAATAGCTAACTGTCACATTAGTCAAAGATCAGACTAGGCAACTTCATGTAATTTCTGCATGGTGGCTTCTTTGGCCATTTATTAGGGGTGGGGATGGAAGGATATATGGAGAGAAGGCAGACAAATGGCAGCTCTAATAATTCTTGACATCAACTTCTGAATTAGGAGAAGTTATATTTATCTAGGAATATGTATAAAGTGAAACTGAACTGTTATTTTCCACTTATCCAGGGCAATATTTGTTGTCGTTCAGTTGCTAAGTCATGTCCGACTCTTTGCAACCCTGTGGACTACAGCAGGCGAGGCTTCTCTGTCCTTCACCATCTCCCAGAGCTTGCTCAAACTCATGTCCATTGAGTTGGTGATGCCATCCACCCATCTCATCCTTTTTCCCCCTTTTCTTCCTTCCTTCTGTCTTTCGCAGCATCAGGGTCTTTTCTAATGAGTCAATTCCTGACATCAGGTGGCCAAAGTATTGGCACTTCAGCTACAGCATCAGTCCTTCCAATGAATATTCAGGATTGACTTCCTTTAGGAGGGACTGGGTGGATCTCCTTGCAGTCCAAGGGACTCTGAAGAGTCATCTCCAATACCACACAAAAACATTAATTTTTCAACAATCAGCCTTCTTTATGGTCCAACTCCTCACATCCGTGTATGGCTACTGGAAAAACCATAGCTTTGATTCTACAGACTTTGTTGGCAAAGTAACGTCTCTTCTTTTTAAAATGCTGTCTAAGTTGGTCATAGGTTTTCTTCCAAGGACCAAGCATCTTTTAATTTCATGGCTGCTGTCACTGTCCACAGTGATTTTGGAGCCCAAGAAAATAAAGTCTGTCAATGTTTCCAATGTTTCCCCATCTATTTGTCATGCAGTGATGGGACTGGATGCCATGATCTTGGTTTTTCGAATGTTGAGTTTTAAGCCAGCTTTTTTACACTCCTCTTTCACTTTCATCAAGAGGCTCCTTAGTTCCTCTTCACTTTCTGCCATAAGGGTCGTATCATCTGCATATCTGATATTTCTTCCAGCAATCTTGATTCTGCTTGTGCTTCAGCCTGGCATTTTGCATGATGTACTCTGCATATAAGTTAAATAAGCAGAGTGAGAGTATGCAGTCTTGATGTACTCTTTTCCCAACTTGGAAACAGTTGTTCCATGTCCAGTTCTGACTGTTTCTTCTTGACCTGCATACAGGTTTCTCAGGAGGCAGGTAAGGTGTTCTGGTATTCTCATCTCTTTAAGAATTTCCCACAGTATGTTGTGATCCACACAGTCAAAGACTTTAGTGTAGTCCCTGAAGCAAAAGCAGATGTTTTTATGGAATTCTCTTGCTTTTTCTATGATCTAGCAGATTTTGGCAATTTGATCTCTGGTTTATCTTCTTTTTCTAAATCGAGCTTGAACACCTGGAAGTTCTTGGTTCACATACTGTTGAAGACTAGCTTGGAGATTTTTGAGGATTACTTTGGTAGCGTGTGAGATGAGTGCAATTGTGCAGTAGTTTGAGCATTTTTTGGCATTGTGTTTCTTTGGGATTGGAATGAAAACTGACCTTTAACCATCCTGTGGCTGCTGCTGAGTTTTCCAAATTTGCTGACATATTGAATGCAATGCTTTCACAGCATCATCTTTTAGGATTTGAAATAGGTTAGTGGGAATTTCATCACCTCCACTAGTTTTATTTTATTATTATTATTTTTTATTCTTATAATTATTCTTTTATTTATTTATTTACTTTTACTTTACAATATTGATTTGGTTTTGCCATACATCAACATGAATCTGCCATGGGTGTACACATGTTTCCCATCCTGAACCCCCCTCCCACCTCCTTCCCTGTACCATCCCTCTGGGTCATCCCAGTGCACCAGCCCCAAGCATTCTGTATCACGCATCGAACCTGGACTGGTGATTCATTTCATATATGATATTATACATGTTTCAATGCCATTCTCCCAAATCATCCCACCCTCTCCCTCTCCCACAGAGTCCAAAAGACTATTCTATACATCTGTGTCTCTTTTGCTGTCTCGCATACAGGCTTATCATTACCATCTTTCTAAATTCCATATATATATATGTGGTGTTTTCCTTTCTGGCTTAATTCACTCTGTATAATAGGCTCCAGTTTCATCTACCTCATTAGAACTGATTCAAATATATTCTTTTTAATGGCTGAGTAATACTCAATTGTGTATATGTACCACAGCTTTCTTATCCACTCATCTGCTGATGGGCATCTAGGTTGCTTCCATGTCCTGACTATTATAAACAGTGCTGTGATGAACATTGGGGTACACGTGTCTCTTTCAATTCTGGTTTCCTCGGTGTGTATGCCCAGCAGTGGGATTGCTGGGTCATAAGGCAGTTCTATTTCCAGGTTTTTAAGTAATCTCCACACTGTTCTCCATAGTGGCTGTACTAGTTTGCATTCCCACCAACAGTGTAAGAGGGTTCCCTTTTCTCCACACCCTCTCCAGCATTTATTGCTTGTAGACTTTTGGATCGCAGCCATTCTGACTGGTGTGAAATGGTACCTCATTGTGGTTTTGATTTGCATTTCTCTGATAATGAGTGATGTTGAGCATCTTTTCATGTGTTTGTTAGCCATCTGTATGTCTTCTTTGGAGAAATGTCTATTTAGGTCTTTGGCCCATTTTTTGATTGGGTCATTTATTTTTCTGGAATTGAGCTGCAGGAGTTGCTTGTGTATTTTTGAGATTAGTTGTTTGTCAGTTGCTTCATTTGCTATTATTTTCTCCCATTCCGAAGGCTGTCTTTTCACCTGGCTTATAGTTTCCTTTGTTGTGCAGAAGCTTTTATGTTTAATTAGGTCCCATTTGTTTATTTTTGCTTTTATTTCCAATATCCTGGGAAGTGGGTCATAGAGGATCCTGCTGTGATTTATGTCGGAGAGTATTTTGCCTATGTTCTCCTTTAGGAGTTTTATAGTTTCTGGTCTGATATTTATATCTTTAATCCATTTTGAGTTTATTTTTGTGTATGGTGTTAAAAAGTGTTCTAGTTTCATTCTTTTACAAGTGGTTGACCAGTTTTCCCAGTACCACTTGTTAAAGAGATTGTCTTTTCTCCATTGTTTATTCTTGCTTCCTTTGTCAAAGATAAGGTGTCCATAGGTGTGTGGATTTATCTGTGGGCCTTCTATTTTGTTCCATTGATCTATATTTCTGTCTTTGTGCCAGCACCATACTGTCTTGATGACTGTGGCTTTGTAGTATAGTCTGAAGTCAGGCAAGTTGATTCCTCCAGTTCCATTCTTCTTTCTCAAGATTTCTTTGGCTATTCGAGGTTTTTTGTATTTCCATACAAATCCTGAAATTATTTGTTCTAGCTCTGTGAAAAATGCTGTTGATAGCTTGATAAGGATTGCATTGAATCTATAGATTGCTTTGGGTAGTATACTCATTTTCACTATATTGATTCTTCTGATCCATGAACATGGTATATTTCTCCATCTATTAGTGTCCTCTTTGATTTCTTTCAAAAGTGTTTTATAGTTTTCTATATAAGTCTTTTGTTTCTTTAGGTAGATATATTCCTAAGTATTTTATTCCTTTCATTGCAATGGTGAATGGAATTGTTTCCTCTTTCTATTTTCTCATTATTAGTGTATAGGAATGCAAGGGATTTCTGTGTGTTGATTTTATTTCCTGCAACTTTACTATATTGATTGATTAGTTTCTGGTGGAATCTTTAGGGTTTTCTATGTAGAGGATCATGTCATCTGCAAACAGTGAGAGTTCTACTTCTTCTTTTCCAATTTGGATTCCCTTTATTTCTCTTTCTTCTCTGATTGCTGTGGCTACAACTTCCAAAACTATATTGAATAGTAGTGGTGAGATTGCACACCCTTGTCTTGTTCCTGACTTTAGGGGAAATGCTTTCAATTTTTCACCATTGAGGATAATGTTTGCTGTGTGTTTGTCACATATAGCTTTTATTATGTTGAGGTATGTTCCTTCTATTCCTGCTTTCTGGAGAGTTTTTATCATAAATGGATGTTGAATTTTGTCAAAGGCTTTCTCTGCATCTGTTGAGATAATCATATAGCTTTTATTTTTCAGTTTGTTAATATGGTGTATTATATTGATTGATTGTGGATATTGAAGAATCCTTGCATTCCTGGGATAAAGCCCACTTGGTCATGGTGTATGATCTTTTTAATGTGTTGTTGGATTCTGATTGCTAGAATTTTGTTAAGGATTTTTGCATCTATGTTCATCAGTGATATTGGCCTGTAGTTTTCTTATTTTGTGGCATCTTTGTCAGGTTTTGGTATTAGGGTGATGGTGGCTTCATAGATTGAGTTTGGAAGTTTACCTTCCTTTGCAATCTTCTGGAAGAGTCTGAGTAGGATAGGTATTAGCTCTTCTCTAAATTTTTGGTAGAATTCAGCTGTGAAGCCATCTGGATCTGGGCTTTTGTTTGCTGGAAGATTTCTGATTACAGTTTCAATTTCCGTGCTTGTGATGGGTCTGTTAAGATTTTCTATTTCTTCTTGGTTGAGTTTTGGAAAGTTGTACTTTTCTAAGAATTTGTCCATTTCTTCCATGTTGTCCATTTTATTGGCATATAATTGCTGATAGTAGTCTCTATGATCCTTTGTATTTCTGTGTTGTCTGTTGTGATCTCTCCATTTTCATTTCTAATTTTATTGATTTGATTTTTCTCCCTTTTTTACTTGATGAGTCTGGCTAATGGGTTGTCAATTTTATTTATCCTTACAAAGAACCAGCTTTTGGCTTTGTTGATTTTTGCCATGGTCTCTTTTGTTTCTTTTGCATTTATTTCTGCCTAATTTTTAAGATTTCTTTCCCTCTACTAACCCTGGGGTTCTTCATTCCTTCCTGTTCTAGTTGCTTTAGGTGTAGAGTTAGGTTATTCATTTGGCTTTTTTCTTGTTTCTTGATGTATGCCTGTATTGCTATGAACCTTCCCCTTAGCACTGCTTTTACAGTGTCCCACAGGTTTTGGGTTGTTATGGTTTCATTTTCATTCATTTCTATGCATATATTGATTTCTTCTGTGATTTGTTGGTTATTCAGCAGCATGTTGCTCAGCCTCCGTATGTTGGAATTTTTAATAGTTTTTTTCCCTGTAATTGAGATCTAATCTTACTGCTTTGTGGTCAGAAAAAGATGCTTGGAATTATTTCAATATTTTTGAATTTACCAAGGCTAGATTTATGGCCCAGGATGTAATCTATCCTGGAGAAGGTTCCATGTGCACTTGAGAAAAAGGTGAAATTCATTGTTTTGGGGTGAAATGTCCTATAGATATCAATTAGGTCTAACTGATCTATTGTTTAAAGTTTGTGGTTTCTTGTTAATTTTCTGTTTAGTTATCTATCCATAGGTGTGAGTGGCATATTAAAGTCTCCCACTATTATTGTGTTATTGTTAATTTCCCCTTTCATACTTGTTAGCATTTGTCTTACAAATTGTGCTGCTCCTATGTTGGGTGCATATATATTGATAATTGTTGTATCTTCTTTTTGGATTGCTCCTTTGATCATTATGTAGTGTCCTTGTCTCTTTTCACAGCCTTTGTTTTAAAGTCTATTTTATCTGTTATGAGTATTGCTACTCCTGCTTTCTTTTGGTCTCTATTTTCATGGAATATATTTTCCCAGCCATTCACTTTCAGTCTGTATGTGTCCCCTGTTTTGAGGTGGGTCTCTTGTAGACAACATATATCGGGGTCTTGTTTTTGTATGCATTAAGCCAGTCTTTGTCTTTTGGTTGGGGCATACAACCCATTTACATTTAAGGTGATTATTGATAAGTATGATCCTGTTGCTATTTACTTTATTGTTTTGGGTTCAAGTTTATACACCCTTTTTGTGTTTCCTGTCTAGAGAATATCCTTTATAATTTGTTGCAGAGCTGGTTTGGTGCTGCTGAATTCTCTCAGCTTTTGCTTGCTTGTAAAGCTTTTGATTTCTCCTTCATATTTGAATGAGATCCTTGCTGGGTACAGTAATCTGGGCTGTAGATTATTTTCTTTCATCCCTTTAAGTATGTCCTGCCATTCTCCCCCTGGCCTGAAGAGTTTCTATTGAAAGATCAGCTGTTATCCTTATGGGAATCCCCTTGTGTGTTATTTGTTGTTTTTCCCTTGCTGCTTTTAATATTTGTTCTTTGTGTTTGATCTTTGTTAATTTGATTAATATGTGTCTTGGGGTGTTTTGCCTTGGGTTTATCCTGTTTGGGACTCTCTGGGTCTCTTGGACTTGGGTGATTATTTCCTTCCCCATTTTAGGGAAGTTTTCAACTATTATCTCCTCAAGTATTTTCTCATGGTCTTTCTTTTTGTCTTCTTCTTCTGGGACTCCTATGATTCGAATGTTGGGGTGTTTAACATTGTCCTGTAAGTCTCTGAGACGTCCTCATTTCTTTTAATTCATTTTCCTTTTTTCCTCTCTGATTCATTTATTTCTACTGTTATATCTTCTACTTCACTAATCCTATCTTCTGCCTCCACTATTCTACTATTTGTTCCCTCCAGAGTGTTTGACCTCATTTATTGCATTATTCATTATATGCTGACTCTTTTTTATTTCTTCTAGGTCCTTGTTAAACCTTTCTTGCATCTTCTCAATCCTTGTCTCCAGGGTATTTATCTGTGATTCCATTTTGATTTCAAGATTTTGGATCATTTTCACTATCATTATTCAGAATTCTTTATCAGGTAGATTCCCTATCTCTTCCTCTTTTGTTTGATTTGGTGGGCATTTATCCTGTTCCTTTACCTGCTGGGTATTCCTCTATCTCTTCATCGTGTTTATATTTCTGTGTTTGGGGTGGCTTTTCTGTATTCTGGCAGTTTGTGGAGTTCTCTTTATTGTGGAGTTTCCTTGCTGTGGGTGGGGTTGTACAGGTTTCCTGGTTAGGGAAGCTTGTGTCGGTGTTCTGGTGGATGAAGCTGGATTTCTTCTCTCTGGAGTGCAATGAAGTGTCCAGTAATGAGTTATGAGATGTCAGTGGGTTTGGAGTGACTTTGGGCAGCTTGTGTATTGAAGCTCAGGGCTGTGTTCCTGTGTTGCTGGAGAATTTGTGTGTTATGTCTTGCTCTGGAACTTGTTGGCCCTTGGGTGGTGCTTGGTTTCAGTGTAGGTATGGAGACTTTTGATGAGCTCCTGTCGATTAATGTTCCCTGGAGTCAGGAGCTCTCTGGTGTTCTCAGGATTTAGACTTAAGCCTCCTGCTTCTGGTTTTCAATCTTATTTTTACAGTGGCCTCAGGACTTTTCTTTCTATACAGAACAGTTGATAAAACGTCTAGGTTAAACATGAAAAGTTTCTCCACAGTGAGGGACACCCAGAGAGGTTCACAGAGTTACATGGAGAAGAGACGAGGGAGGAGGGAGTTAGAGGTGACCCGAATGAGATTAGGTGGAATCAATAGAGGAGAGAGCAAGCTAGCAAGTAATCACTTCCTTATGTGCATTTCACAGTCTGGACTGCTCAGATATGTTCACGGATTTATACAGAGAAGAGAAGAGGGAAGAATGAGACAGAGGTGGCCAGGAGGATAAAGGGGGGAATCAAAAGGAGAGAGACAGATCCAGCCAGTAATCAGCTCCCTAAGTGTTCTCCACTGTCTGGAACACACAAAGAGATTCATAGAGTTTGGTAGAGAAGAGAAGTGGGAGGGAGGAGATAGAGGCGACCTGGTGGAGAAAAAGGAGAGTCCAAGGGGGGAAATAGCAGTCAAGCCAGTAATCTTGCTCCCAAGTAAAAATGGGTACTGAAGATTAGGTTCTTAAAGGTACAAAATTGATAGCAAATACCAAAAAGCAAAGATTAAAAATCTAGAGTAGAGGTTGGATTTTCAAAACTACAATGTTAAAGAAAAGAAAAAAAAACAAAGTCACAAAAATTATAATGTATATATAGATATATATGAAGTTTGCTTTAAAAAATAGGGTCTCTATTTTTTTGCAAAGTAATAGTAGGTTATAAAAATGAAAATTAAAGGAGTAACAGAGGACTTAAAAATTAAAAAAAATTGACTCTGTGGGAGAGGGAGACGGCAGGATGATCTGGGAGAATGGCATTGAAACATGTATAATATCATATAAGAAGTGAATCGCCAGTCTAGGTTCAATGCAGGATACAGGATGCTTGGGGCTGGTGCACTGGGATAACCCAGAGGGATGGTATGGGGAGGGATGTGGGAGGGGGGTTCAGGAGTGGGAACTTATGTACACCCGTGGTGGATTCATGTTGATGTATGGCAAAACAAATACAGTATTGTAAAGTAAAAAATATATATATATGAAAACAATGATAGTAAAAATAGTAAAAATATATCTAGGACTTTTCCTGGTGTTGTTGTGGGCCGTGTGGGGTCAGTTCATTTTCGGATAGTTCCTTGGTCTGGCTTATATTTCTCAAGATCTATAGGCCCCTTCCTATGTAGTCAGTACTAACTATAGGGTTTTAATCTATTGCACCTGTCACTTCCAAGGCGATTCCCTCTGTTTTAGCTTCTTCTGTTTGCTGGTCTCTTCAGTGTCTGATTCCAGCCCTGACACAAGGGGGTGGTGGTGGACACTTTTTTAGGCTCACTTGTTCCATCGTGCTGTGGAGAGGGAGGGACGCTGCAAACAAATAACACTGGCGTGTGCTCGCAGTGTCTCAGCCACACTGGGCCTGCCCCTGCTCACGATGCCTGTGCCCTCCCTGCCCACACTGCTCAGGCTCTAGGTTGCTCTGCCAGGAACCTTCCAAGGCCAGCCCTGGGCTGCATGCATCTCCCAGGTCTAAGCCGCTCAGGTTCAGGCACTTGGGTAGTCCTCAGAGGCGCAGACTCGGTTGGGCCTGCGTTTTGTGCCCTTCCCAGGTCCGAGCAGCTCAGGTGATGAGGTGTTTGGCGAGCGCGGTTGATGCAACTTATCGCCTCCCCCATCCCTGCTACTCAGTTTTCTGGGTGTACAACCAGGGCACCTTCTCAGGCGGATGTTGACCATCCAGAGCCCCAAGAAGTCTTAGTTAGCAAAGAAGCCTGCTTGCAGTTTGGTAGATAATGCCTCTCTGGGGCTGTGATTGCCCCCCTTCCAGCTCTGGCTGCCTGTCACCAGAGGGGGATGGTCTGCAGCCAGCTTACTCTGTTCAGTCCTTTGCTCTGTGAGCACGCCTGACTGTGTCTTAGGTTAGGGCTTTTCCCCTGGTAGCTATCCCACAGTCTGGTTTGCTATCCCAAGTTAGTTCCCTCAGATTGTACTCGGGGCATTCGGGCCCGATCCTTACTCTAAGCAATGCAGCCCGCACCTCCCTGCCCAGCCCCCGCTTGCTAGTGGCGGGTGCAGGTGTCTGTGCTGCTTCTCTGCTGGGGGAGTTACCATTGGGCAGGTAATCTGTGGGTTTTAATTATTTATTTATTTTTCCTCCCAGTTATGTTGCCCTCTATGGTTCCAAGGCTCGTCACAGACTCAGCAGTGAGATTGTTTCCTGGTATTTGGAAACTTCTCTGTTTTTAAGACTCCCTTCCTGGGACAGAGCTCCATCCCTACCTCTTTTGTCTTTTTGTCTTTTATATTTTTTCCTATCTCCTTTCAAAGACAATGGGCTGCTTTTCTGGGTGCCTGATGCCCTCTGCCAGCATTCAGAAGTTGTTTTGTGGAATTTACTCAGCGTTTAAATGTTCTTTTGATGAATTTATGGGGGAGAAAGTGGTCTCCCTGTCCTATTCCTCTGCCATCTTAGGACCGCCCCTAGTTTTGTTTTATAGTGATGCTTCCTATGGCCCACTTGGCTTTGCACTTCAAGATGTCTGGCTCTAGGTGAGTGATCACACCATTGTGGTATCTAGGTCATTAAGGTCTTTTCGGTACAGTTCTTCTGTGTATTCTTGCCACCTCTCCTTAACGTCTTCTGCTTCCTTTAGGTTCATACCATTTCTGTCCTTTATTGTGCCCATCTTTGCACGAAATGTTCCCTTGGCATCTCTAATAATCTTGAAGAGACCTCTAAAGTCTTTTCCATTCTGTTGTTTTCCTCTGTTTCTTTGTATTGGTAACATAGGAAGGCTTTCTTTTCTCTCCTTGCTGTTCTTTGGAAACATGCATTTATTTTTCTCCTTTGCCTTTCATTTCTCTACTTTTCTCAGCTATTTGTAAGACCTCCTCGGACCACCATTTTGCCTTTTTTGCATTTCTTTTTCTTGGAGATGGTTTTGATCACCACCTCCTGTACTATGTCACGAACCTCCATCTATAGTTCTTCAGGCACTCTGTCTATCAGATCTAATCCCTTGAATCTATTTGTCATTTCCACTGTATAATCGTAAGGGATTTGATTTAGATCATACCTGAATGGTCTAGTTGTTTCCCCAACTTTCTTCAATTTAAGTCTGAATTTGGCAAAAAGGAATTTGTGATCTGAGCCATAATCAGCTCCTGGACAATATTTAAATGGAGGAAAAACACTCTTACACACTCACACAGATAAATGGAGAGAGAACAGCCTTGTGCTTGTTGCAGTGAGTTATACTGAGTTTAATGTCTTGACTTTGTCTCTTACTAGCTATGATTGACCTGGAATACGTTACATAAATCTCACTGACCTTTAGTCTTTCTATCTGAAAATGGGAATGCTAATGATATCCTTCACACCCAGTTACAATTTTTTCTCCCCTATGTTTGTTCTGATCTCACAGTTGGAAGTGTCTGACTCAGAGCAAATACTCTATATATTGCCTCTTATAGTCCAGGAAGCTTGAAGGGATCAGGTAGGGTGGAGAAGATTTGAGAAACGCAAACTTTTGGGAGTGTGGTTTGCTATCTGGGTGTTTGGAGATACTTAATTCAGAGGGGTCAGATGGACAGGTTGCACTGCCTTCATGCTGACCTGGGTTGGTTATGAAGTCTTGAATCCTGATTATGTGGCCCAATGGGGGAAGGTGTGGAATCCCAGACTGTTGGAGCTAAAAGACCCCATGGAGGTGACAAATAATAGATAAGTTATAGTTTGACAAGTTGGAGCCCTAATTAATAGTTCAGGCTCCAAGTTCCAGAGTTTGTGACTTGGGACACATTATTCAGCCTTTTTGAGTCTTTGTTTCTTTATCTGTAAAAAGAGAAGAGTAGTGTGTATCTTTCATAGTAAAGCTTTCCATTATTATGAAAATCACATTAAACCAAGGCTCTTAAGCCCTTAGTATAGCACAAGCTGCAGATAAACACTCACAAATATAATCTTGGGGTATTTAATTTATCCAGGCTTCCCCAGTGGCTCAGTGGTAAAGTATCTGTCTGTCAAGCATGATGTGGGTTCAATCCATCGTTGAGGAAGATCCTCTGGAGAAGGAAATGACTACCCACTCCAGTATTCTTGCCTGGGAAATCCCATGGACAGAGGAGCCTGGTGGGCTACAGTCCATGAAGTCACAAAGAGTCAGACACAACCTAGCAATTAAACAACCATAAGTTTAATTTATCCACTCCAGTCCCCTCCATTTGTGGATAAATAAACTGAGGCTCCCTGAGGTATGCTGATCTTCTCCGAGTCACAAGCAAATGATGTGCCAAAGTAGGACTAGACTGGAGAAAATTTTTCCGAGTGATATATACCTAAAACAGAGGCATGCTAACCTGTTCAGAGGTTAAGAGGAAGTATGTAGTCTGCAGACCCAGGAGAGAGAGTTAGAGCTATAACTTTTCAGTATTGAAAATGTCCCAGAATCTACATCTAGCCTGTCATTGTTGCAAGAGTCCTTCCCCTAGTTTCTCCTGGTAGCTTGGCTTCATCTGTTAAACCACCAGTGACAAGAAGCTCATCACATACTCTGTCAGCGCATCCCACCTGGAACAACTTACTACCAAGTTTTTCCTTATATTGAGCCTTAATGTAACATCTATTTCTTGAACGACATAGGCTGAATCTAATATTTTTCCATACCCTAGTCTTTGAGTGTTTGCAGGCAGCTCTGTCTCTTGCTCCCACTGACTCTGCCAAACACATCTTCTTTCAACAAGTGTGTATTGAACAGCATGTCAGGATTGTTTTAGAGGTCATAAACAGGAAACTCAGACTTAAACATTTCATTCATTCATTCATCTGTTTGACTCATTTTCATTAGGTACATTTTATATTGCAGGCACAGTTCTAGATATTGAGGGCAGAGCAGTGAATATAACAGTCTCTACCCATATGGAGCCTGCATTCTAGTGTGAGAAGATAGACAATGAATAGATAAATAGGTTTAGCTCAATGAATAAACATATAGTAATTCAGAGGAAACGTGCTTTGGATAAAGGAAAGAGAGGTAGAATGAAGGACACTGAGAATCCTGAGGGGTGGTTGTGTGGTGGTGGATGGTGCCATTCAGCTGAACACTTCAGAGGGAGGACGCACTCAGCTCTTCATTCTTTTATCTGCGCTCCTCTCAGATCTGCTTTGTGCTAGACCAGCTCCCCTTGTGTTAGCCATGTGGCTCTTGATGGACCAGGGCTGTGTGTTTTCTCATGCATGTTGGAAAGTGATGGGTGTTAGTTTCTACAACAGGGAAGCAGATGTTCTAAGCCTACTCTGACAGATTCACCCTTGTACTCTCTGTGTTCAAGGGTAACATCATGCACTGATTAGCTTTCACCTTGGTTTGTTTCCATGTGAACTTTTATTCATTCTTTATTTTTCCCATGTGAACTTTTAGAGGGACACATCCACTTCTCAAGTGAGAAGTGTGCTCATTGTCACCCAGAGCATATGGCTGCCAGGAAACAGGGGAAGAGGAACCTTCTGATAGGGAGGCAACTGTATCATCCACTGCAAATACTATATGTAGGCTATCAGGGCTTACAAAGATCGATAGGACACAGTCCCTGATCTTACGGAGGTCACAGCTTAATGGAGGGATACGAATGATTAGGTAATTCCATAATGGGGATTAGCATGCTAGCTGGCTCAAGACAGTTGTCAGTCTTAGGATAAGGGTGTGAAAAAGGGGTAGGGGTCCTAGAAGAACCATTCTAGAATAGTCAATACCACTCAGGATTTCTGTGTTCCTAGCTCTTCACTCCCCTCTTGGTAACAACCTTACCCATGATAGTTTGTGGAGTTATCTCATTTAAGGGGAGTATACTTCTCCACCCTACAGAATTTGCTTTGGCCAATGGGATGTTGACAGGCCTGAAGTCAGAGGAGGCATGAAACAAGCTTGCACATATGGGCTTCCTTCCTGCACTCTGCCTTACCTGTAGAATCATGTACCTGGGCTCAACCTGCTTTTTTCAGGAGAGAGAAGAGAAACAAGTGGTGCAGAATCACCCTGGCTGAGTCAGTTCAGTGGAACTCAGGTTCAGTCTTCTAGCCCGACTCAACCTCCACAGCCATGAGCTAACTAAATGCCTATTAAGGGTACCCTTAGAGTTTTGTGATTGTTTGTTATACTACATTATTGTGGCTAACAAATACAGGCTGGAAGAACATCTTTGTAGCATTTGGAAACATTCTAAATTATTTTAGTTCTCATTTAACATAGCAAGAAATATGATCATCTAGTTTTATGTTCTAGAAGTCTTTGCAAATCAAGAAAAGGCCCCGAGAATAGCTTGCTCTCTCTAGACATGGCAGAAGTGGGAAGAAGACAGGAAAGGAAGATGTGATCAGAAGAGGCGAATGGCCAGAGGAGTGATCAAGCTAGGGTTGGCTTCCCTGTATTTTGGCTCCCTGGGGGAATGGGTGGGATGCATGGATGGAGGGTGGATATGGTGGGGAAAAGGGTCTACCATAAGTGGTCTTGTGGAAGGATGTGGCAGGGATGGATTCAGACATGGCAAGAGACTCTGAAGGGCCTAGGAGAGGCGTCATTGAGAGCCCCAAGGGAGCACCAATCAGCCGGAAGGCACTGCTGGGTCTTGAAGAAGCTGAGAGGCCAGTTCAAGTCACGGCAGCCAGAGGTGTCCCAGCAGCCACTGACGGGATGCCTGGGGTGGAACTGCCTCACTCTGGGGGAGGTCATTCAGGGTCAGTTCAGCCCTGTCTCTCCATAGCCTAAACCAGAGAGGATTCAGAGGGTACCAGCTCTGTTCGAGGATGCTCCACTAGGATGGATGGAGCCTGGGAGACAGGCTTCAGAAACCTGAGAATCTGAGCATTTTGACCTCAAGAGACTATGTACTTAATTCAGCAGATTCTTCAAATTTAGAATCAGACCCAAGAGTAACAGCTTAAACTAAATTCAGTTTTCTTTTCTTGCTTACCAGTGGGGAGAGGGCTTGTGAGGAAGAACAGGCCAGTTATTGACCGAATGAAGAAACCACATTTTCTTTGTACACAGAAGAGTAATGGGGATAGATTTTCAATTCTGCCACAATTAAGATCCAGCATGGTGAGGTCTGAAGTGGTGGAGAGCTCCAGGGTGCTGGGAGAGCTGCAGAGACCATCTCTGACTCAGAATGAAGAGGGGCAGGCCTGGGGGCTTAGGAGAATGAAGTGCTCCTAACAAGCTGAATCTTACAGCAGTGGTAGCAGGTGCCCAGACAAAGAACCAAGTTGCAAAGAAGGGACTGAGGTGGGGAGTGGCATGCACGAGGGTCTAGGTTGGGGGGCGCACCTAGAATTTCTCTAGGTGACCTGCATGGGATGATTTTTGAGTGTCCTTGTTGCCTGGGGAACTGCAGGGATCTGAGAGCCAGGAAGGTGAGTGAGCATGTGCTGGCCAAGGCAGGGACTCCCTCTGCCTTTTCTTTCCTCCTCTCAGCCAGAGAGCCTGTGAATTTCCCAGGGATTTCATTTTACTTGTAGGGAAATGTACAGCGTGGGGTAGAGGTGGGCTGAGACCAGGGCCATATGCCGCATGCGTGTATCTCATTTTGTCCCCACAGCAGCTTTCTCATCCCAGTATTAGTCTCTAATCTATCTTGGCTCTTATTTATATTCAGGATACAAACAGAATCAAACCACTTCTTTTTAAAAAAAATTTATTGGAGTATAGTTGAGTTATAATGTTGTGTTAGTTTCAGGTGTATAGCAAAGTGAATCAGTTATATGTACACGTAAAGCCTTTCTGCCTTTCTGTTTTTTTTTTTTTTTTTTTTTAGATTCTTTCCCTTGTAGGCCATTGTAGATTATTGAGTAGAGTTCCCTGTGCTATGCAGTAGGCTCTTATAAGTTATCTATTGTATCTGTATAGTGTGTATATGTCAGTCCCAATTTACCCCTGCCCCCTTATCCCTGCTAACAACAAGCTTGTTCTCTATATCCTTAACCTTACTTCTGTTTTGTAAATAAGTTCATTTGTACCCTTTTAAAATATGATTCCACATATAAGTAGTGCCATGTGATATTTGTCTTTCTGTGTCTGACTTCACTTAATGTGATAATCTCTGGGTCTATCCATTGTGCTGAAAATGGTATTATTTCATTCTTTTTTATGGCTGAGTAGTATTCCATTATATATATACTCACATCTTTTTTATCCCTTCCTCTGTTAATGGACATTTAGGTTGCTTCCATGTCCTGGCTATTGTAAGTAGTGCCACAGTGGACATTGGGGTGCATGTATCTTTTTGAATTATGGTTTTCTCTGGCTGTCAGCCCAGGAATGTGATTACTGGGTCATATGTTAGTTCTGCTTTTAGTTTTTAAAGGAACCTCCATACTCTTCTCCCTGTGACTGTTACCAATTTACATTCCCACCAACAGTATAGGAAGTTTCCCTTTTCTCCATACCCTCTCCGGCATTTGTTGTTTATAAGTTTTTTTGATGATGGCCATTCTAACCCATGTGAAATGATATCTACTTGTAGTTTTGGTTTGCATTTCTCTGATAATTAGTGATATGGAGCATCTTTTCATGTGTCAAACCACTTCTTATACCTCCATCACTTACCAACTTGCTGTTGGTCCAAGCCACAGCTATCTCTCACTTGGATTATTTTAATAGCCTCCTAACTGGCTTCCCTGACCCCACCCAACCTCCTCATCCTCTGCACATGTTCAAAGAGATCCATAAGACACACCAAAGTCAGATTATGTCACCTCTCTGCACAAAGCCATCCAAAGTCTCCTCACATGACTCACAATAAACCTCCAGACCTCATGGGAATCTGCTAGACCCTCCATGATCTGGCCACCCTTATCCTTCCCAATCTCATCCCCTACTTCCCCCTGTTCTGCTGACCCCAGTCACTTGTTTAGTCTTCATGTAATGCTTTTTCTTCCCACATCCGAAGAAAGCCTTTACCCTCTGCCATCCCTCTGGTGTACGGCTCCCTGGCCCTTGCATCTATTTCCTGCCAACAAGGAAGCAATATTCTCAACCAGGAGTCTAAGCAGCAAGGGGCTGAGCTGGTTGGGACTCCTGGTCAACCCTTCACTCAATCACTTGGTGATTATACACTTGGATGCAGGCCAGTACAGCAGCTTGGTGAGGAGCCAGGGCAGAGCCAGGCCCTGCTCCTGTCCCCTTACCATTCCTTCCCTCATCCTCTTGGCTCACTCACTGTCAGGGGAAGCTCAAGTGGGAAGGAACTGCCAGTGCCTTCCTCATGCCCATGAGATCTGGCCATTTGGCAGGCATCAGAGATAAAACTGTTGATGACTTCAGAGATCTTTGTGCAAGAAACAAAAATGCTAGCATGGTGTA
This sequence comes from Redunca redunca, assembly GCA_006410935.1. NCBI lineage: Eukaryota > Metazoa > Chordata > Mammalia > Artiodactyla > Bovidae > Redunca > Redunca redunca. The sequence continues at coordinate 356,370 of SJYQ01000614.1, read as the reverse complement.
TTTATGCAGTATTAGATGTCTGTATTGGTTGCAGCAATAGCAGGAAAGAGAAAGTTATGCTTTTCTAGGAAGAAGCACAGAGAGAATGTCTGAACAGTCTGCAAAGGGAATGGCTTGTGAAGTAGACCAATTGGGTCCAGAGTGGGAATGAAGGAAAGAAAGTCAGCACTAAACTTCATGTGTAGAAGCTACAGAAGGACACAGACCATTTGGTGATTGACCTGAGTTGGAGGCATCTGTGAGAGCCCTGGGTCCTACTGACAGCTACATGCCCAGAGCCAGATCAGTGAGGACCCAGTGATCAAGGCTGGAGGCCATATGTGGAGACCCTCGGCATATGCACTGCAGGTGACTTGATGGATGGGTTTGGAGATCTCACAGCAAAGAAGGCTGGAACACAACCCTGGAGAAGACCAAACTTTGGATATGTTCAGAAAGAGACATCTACCAATGAGGCCCAGCAAAGGAGCATGATGGGGTAGAGACTAGATAGTATCACATGGCTAAAGACACAACTGAAAATGTCAGGCAAGAGTGGCTAAGAGCTCCAAACCCTGCAGGGAGGCCACAGTCAGACTATACGTGGAATTTAGCAATTAAGAGATCAGTGGTGATGGGAGGGAACAACCTGGCATTCAATTAAGGCACGTGGAACAGCTTTGTAAACTGGAGAGCCATGGGAAAGCCATGTCAGTATCCAATGAAGGCAGACATCAGCAACCTTGCATGTGTGCTAGGTAGCTTCAGTCATGTCCAACTCTGTGTGACCCTATGGACCATAGCCCACCAGGCTCAACCCTCCATGGGATTCTCCAGGCAAGAATACTGGAGTGGATTGCAATGCCCTCCTCCTGGAGATCTTCCCAACCCAGGGAGCGAACCCATGTCTCTTTCAACTCAGGCATTGGCAGGCAGGTTCTTTACCACTAGCACAACCTGGGAAGCCCCACCAGCCACCTTGGACTGATCAATTCAGACCCTGTAGTGAGAATAACATCAAATTCATCAGTCCAGATTTACAGCTTCTCAACTGCATCCTGTGGATAACAGAACACCAGTATTTTAAATAGACACCCCTGTGTTCATCATGAATTTTTTTAAACAGTTTTACATCCTTATTTAAAAATTAGCTTCTTGTCAGCTCTAGAAGATTGCTTGGGATTTGTCACCAAGGAGCAAAAATAAAACTGAGGGCATCAGAAAGAATGAGAGGGAGAAACTGCAAGTTATGGGGTCATTACTATGCAGGAATCAATAATCCTGGAACTCAATAGCAATGCCAAGTTGTAGAATGTGTCTTCTGAAGAAAGAAGTTTCCATCTTAAAGTCTGTTTTGGATAATGTCAATAGGGAAAGGGCTTATAGTGGGACAAAATGGATTTTCCAACTAGTAGTTTTATCCTGTAAAAAAGAAAAGGAAACCCATAGAATATCATAAGAAGTATGGCTGTTGAGAGAACCTTATCTAGAGGCTACATGAATAATTTCAGTGATGCAGTGCAGGTATCCTGATTGGCTGCAGGTGACTGTGGCTGAGTGCAGCAAGGGGAACGCTTGGGAGAGGATCATGCGACCCTGAGTCTGTTTGATTTGTAATATCTCCTTATGATTGTGACTGTGCTCCATGCAAATATCTAAAGAGGAGTCGTGTAGGGATGTGCGTTGTGGCCTTGATGAGTGATGTTCCTTACTCCAGGCTGGGACATGCTGGGTACATTCCTGCCTCGACAGTGCTTCTCTCCCATTTGGTGTGCTCATCCCCAAATGTTCACACGTGGCTGTTACTCTCTCTATTCTCAGGCCTGTGCCTGGGCGCTGCCTTCTCTATGAAGCCCTTTCTGACAACCCTATCTAAAATGACACTTGCGTTCATCCATTCCCTCACCTGCTCCTCTTCCCTGCTTTATCTTTCTTTATAGCACTTACTGTGTGCATTTGTGCATGCTAAGTTGCTTCAGTAGTGTCCGACTCTTTGTGACCTGATGGACTATAACCTGCCAGACTCCTCTGTCCATGAAATTCTCCAGGAAAGAATACTGGAGTGGGTTGCCATGCCCTCATCCAGAGGATCTTCCCAACCCAGGCATCAAACCTACGTCTCTTATGTCTCCTGCATTGGCAGGCGGGTTCTTTACCACTAGAGCCACCTGGGAAGCCCATAGCACTTATTATCATATGATATACATTTTACCAGAATGTCAGCTGCTTAAAGGAATGGTTTCTGCCTGTCTTGACCACTGGTATATTCCCGATGTCTACTAGAGTGTATGGCACCTCATAGGCACTTAATGAATATTTTTGGAATGAATGAAGGATGGGTGTTGGCAGTCTGCCATGTTTTCGGCTCCAGAGAGGGATTGTCAAGCTTATAGAAAAGTAATTCCCTCATAAAGGTCACCATCAAGTCTCCACTTAGCCTCCTTTCTCCAGCAGGTCTGTGGTTCCTGTCTCCTCCTTCAGAGATTGAGCAGCAATGCTCAGGTTTGCCAGGAGCTTCCAGCGTGTTCATTCTGGGTCTTCTGTCTTCCATTGTGTAAATCTGTCCTCCTTTCAAAAGTCTGGCAGATCCCAGGCTGGAGCCATTCCTGAGACCTATGGATATTTAGAACCTCAGTGCCCAAAGGAGCCTGAAAAGCCCATCTGTCCAGTCTAAACTTCTTTAGATGAAGAAACTAGAGCTCAGAAAGGTGTCCTAATGTCCCTTATGCCATGAAGCCCATTAGATGGATGGGGCCTGCCAGGGAGAGGAGTGTGATCATATATGAATGTGTGTGATGAACATGTGAACATATATGAACGTGACGTGGGTGATCATATATGAACCTTGCAAAAGGTGTCAGTTTAGTGTCACGAGTCCATGGATAGGTTGAAAATAGAGGATCAGAAATGTTAAATTACTTTTCCAAGGCTGCTCAGCTGCTGAGTGTTAAAGTCAGGATTGAGACCCAGGTTTGTTCTGATTCTAAACTGTTCCATGGCGTAGATTCTGTTTGTGCTATAATTTGAGAGCAATGTCGTATCCCGGCCTGCTGCCCTTGTCGATGGTGAATGTCTGGCCATGTCCTTCTCTGTGGTCAGTCGCTTTTGTATTTCTGAAAGATGGTTTTCACCTTTCCTCTTGTTCCAGCAGAACAGGTGTTCCTCTTTTCTGTCTAGCAGTCAATCCTCTGCTGAGTCATTTTTCTTTCTCCTTTTTCTCCATCTGCACCTGTTCTTCCTCTCCTTGGCCTCTCCCACCAGCATTTAAACATGCCTGGCTTCATGTATATCTCACAGTACAAAGGAACGCAGCTGTCCAGGTATCCTGCATTCCCCTGCAGTGACAATCTTTGCTCATTCTTCTTCTTTAATTCTGGATTCCCGGGTGCATCCTCCACATTTCCCATTCCCTCTTCGACCCTCTATCCTTATGAGTTTCAAAGCTGTTCTGGCTCCTTCTGTCCTTCCCTGGTGGTCACCATTCTGTTCTCTACTTCTAAATCTTTCATTGCTTTAGATACATCATATGAGAGGAATCATGCAGTGTTTGTCTTCCTGTGAATGGCTTAATTCACTTCATATAATGCCTTCCAGGGCTATCCATGCTATCACAAATAGTAACTTTTCCTGCTTTTTAAAGGTGGAATTATATTCCATTGTGTGATCTCATGTGAAATATTTTGACTACATCAAAAAGAAAGAAAGAAAAAGGAGGGAAGGAAGGAAGGAAAGAAAAAGAAAACAAAGAGACACAGAACATTTTGGTGATGATGGATATATTTATTACTGAGACTGTGGTGAAGGCAACACAAGTGTACACTTACGTACAAACTCACCAAATTGTATACATCAACGATGTGCAGTTTTTTGGTTTAACCAATTATACCTCAAAAAAGCTGGGGAAAAAATATCTATCATAAGACACATTACCTATTTAAACAGAAGTTAATTGCACACATGAAAAAAAAGAGCCTTTCTTGCTAAGAGCACTAGCAGCCTGTTTGTTGATAAGTCCTGTGACCTTTCTTCAGATTTACCTTACTTGACCTGCTACGACATTCTACTCCATTGTTCTCTGGACTCTGTTCTTTTGGATCATGCATCAGCATACTCTTTGGCTTTCTGCACAGCCCTCTCCAACTTAGTTACTGTTTGTTGGATCTCTGGTAGATTGCAAAGGATGACTTCGTTCATCTCTTCCATTCCAGGTGCATGTCCCTGTGCATTGTGACTTTGCTGATCCTCCTTCAAGAGGAGTGTTTATTTCTGCTTCCATTTAATTTAAACATGATCCCATGAGCTGCTTTAAGGAAATTAGAAAATAGGATTTAGAGAAATTAGCAAGCAGTGTTTTAAAACGGCTTGCACATTGGTTCTTGTCATTTTCTGACTGTGCTTGGAACTCTGAGCCAACAGTGTGAAGGAGCTGAAGCCAACCTGCTGGAGAGGTCATATGAAAGGTGGTCAAGATACCCTGGCCTCACACTTTCCAGACAAGTGAGAAAGTTTTAGATCAATGAGTTGATCTGAATCATCAGTTCACTGTAGCCATATGACCTCAGGTAAAATCAGCACAGGAAACAAACAAACAAAAAACCAAACACTCAAATGAATCCAGAGCAAACTGTCAAACTGCAGACTATGCAAATCAAGGCTACTACATAGTAGGATATTTGTTATGGAGCAGTAGAGAACCAATACCACCTTTTATTTCATCTATTCCTTCCATTTTTATAGTTTTAAAAAAATCTACATGGCATATCATCTTCTCCAAATATTCCTGTTAATATGCACATTCTAACAATTCCCAAAGAAAGGCAGTACCAAAGAATGCTCAAACTACCGCACAATTGCACTCATCTCACATGCTAGTAAAGTAATGCTCAAAATTCTCCAAGCCAGGCTTCAGCAATAAGTGAACCATGAACTTCCAGATGTTCAAGCTGATTTTAGAAAGACACAGGAAAGAGAGATCAAATTGCCAACAATTGCTGGATCATTGAAAAAGCAAGAGAGTTCCAAAAAAACATCTATTTCTGCTTTATTGACCACATTAAATCCTTTGACTGTGTGGATCACAATAAACTGGAAAATTCTGAAAGAGATGGGAATACCAGACCACCTGACCTGCCTCCTGAGAAATCTGTATGCAGGTCAGGAAGCAACAGTTAGAACTGGACATGGAACAACAGACTGGTTCCAAATAGGAAAAGGAGTATGTCAAGGCTGTATATTGTCACTCTGCTTATTTAACTTACATGCAAGAGTACACCATGAGAAATTCCAGGTTGGATGAAACACAAGCTGGAATCAAGATTTCCAGGAGAAATATCAATAGCCTCAGATATACAGATGACACCACCCTTATCGCAGAAAGTAAAGAAAAACTAAAGAGCCTCTTGATGAAAATGAAAGAGGAGAGTGAAAAAGTTGGCTTAAAGCTCAACATTCAGAAAATGAAGATCATGGCATCTGGTCCCATCACTTCAGGGCAAATAGATGGGGAAACAGTGGCAGACTTTATTTTTGGGGTCTCCAAAATCACTGCAGATGGTGATTGCAGCCAAGAAATTAAAAGACGCTTACTCCTTGGAAGGAAAGTTATGACCAACCTAGACAGCATATTAAAAAGCAGAGACATTGCTTTGCTAACAAAGATCTGTCTCGTCAAGGCTATGTTTTTTCCAGTAGTCATGTATGGATGTGAGAGTTGGTCTCTAAAGAAAGCTGAGTGCCAAAGAATTAATGCTTTTGAACTGTGATATTGGAGAAGACTCTAGAGAGTCCCTTGGACAGCAAGGAGATCCGACCAGTCCATCCTAAAGGAGATCAGTCCTGAGTGTTCTTTGGAAAGACTCACGCTGAAGCTGAAACTCCAATACTTTGGCCACCTGATGTGAAGAACTGACTCATTTGAAAAGACTCTGATGCTGGGAAAGATTGAAGGCAGGAGGAGAAGGGGATGACAGAGGATGAGGTGGTTGGATGGCATCACTGACTCAATGGAGATGAGTTTGAGTAAACTCAGGGAGTTGGTTATGGACAGGGGGGCCTGGCATGCTGTGGTCCATGGGGTCGTGAAGAGTTGGACATGACTGAGTGACTGAAATGAACTGAACTGAACAATATCTGAAAGAGTATGTCCAAACCAAGTATTCTTCTAATTCTTGATTATAAAACCAACTGCCTGTTGAAATTAGGCTTCATGGAGCTCAAAATGATCCTATGTGAAATTCACCCCTGCTGTCTCAAACCTGCTTCTCCTCTTCTCCGTAACTCAGAGAATAGAGCAGAAATCTGTACATTTTTCAATCTGTAAATTTCTTCCTTGCCTGCTTCCAACACTCACGCTCAATGTGTAATCCATCACCAAGCTCTATGAATATTCTTCCTTGATCTTTCTTAAAATAATCTGCCTTTCCCTATCCCTGTTTTCACTACCCTAATTCCAGGACCACAATTGTCTGCCAGCATTATTTTCAGCATCTTCTTAAGTAGACTTACTCTTACCACCTGGTTGCCAAACAAGTAAGGCTCTCACTATCCAGCTGCCAACCAATCCATTCTTGAAAGCAGTGCATATTCTTCCATTTTTGGCAAGAGCATTAACCTATGTTCTTTAGACCTCCTGAATCTAACTGATTATTTTCTCGCTACTTGTCAATTAAGGGGATAAATGTGTTAAAATCTCATGTCACGGAATTGTCTAACTCTTTGGGTAGTTCTGTCAGGTTTTGAGTTTTATATTCTGAGCCAATGTTTTTTTCGGTGTGTATAAGTTTGAAGTTTTTATATTTTCCTGATGAATTAAGTCTTTTTATCTTTATGAAGTGACCTCCTTTGATGCTAATAATACTTTCTACTTTAAATTTTATTTCGTGCAGTACTGTTTATGTGCCAGTGCTCATTTGTAAGTTGTTTTTGTAAATTTATCTTACGACTTTGGTTTGCCTTCATGTTTTAGGCATATTTTTATCCAGTCTTTATTTTTATCTTTAAACTGGTGGAGTTAGTACATTTCCATTCACAGTAATTAGATATTTGGATTTTTTTCCAATTCTTTTATTTTTCATTTATGTTGGAATTTTTGATTAGGTTAGGGCTTCCTCTGTCCCCCATTATTCCTTTCGTTTTCTGTAATTATTTTGGGATAGATTTCTGCTATTATTTCCATTCTATTTGTATAATTTAATTGGTTGTTTTAGAAAATTTTTTCCATATTCAATTTTTAAAAGTCTAGAATCAGTTTGCCTTCTCCTTCCCCACAATGTAAGAGATTTAAAATACTTTATCCCCAAATATTCTCACAGAATGTATATATTGTTCATATTTTATCATGTAAATGACATTATGACCATTGTTTTATAAGTTAGACAGGTCTTAGGTTTACCCAGATGTTTACCACCTTCTGTGCACACTATGGTTTATTAAATCTTCAATCTGTTTGAAATCATTTCCCTTCTTTCTAAAGTATATGCTTTAGTTCTTTAGTAAAGATCTTTGGAAATTAACCCAGTCTTTGCTTGTCTATAGCTGCCTATATCTCACCCTTATTCTTCAATTATTGCCTTGATGGTTATAAAATTTCCAGTTGACAGCTATTTTACTTCAGCACTTTAAATGGGTTCCATTGTTACTCCTGGGAGTCATCCATCAGTCTAAGTGCCATGACTCTGGAGGTAAGGTAAGTTGTTTTTCTCTGGGTACCTTTAAAAGCTTTCTCTGCTATTTGGTGTTTGGCAGATTCATTACACCGTATCACTGTCTAGACTTCTTTTTAATTATCCTATTCAGACTAACTCATGCCTTTCATCAATTCTGGAAAAATTTGAGCCATTGTCTCTTCAAATATCATCTATCTACCAGCCCAGTAGCTCCTTTCAAAATTCCTATTAGGGGTGTTTTAGATATCATTACTTCACTTTCTGTGTCTCTTAACCTCTGATTTATACTTTTTCTTTTTATGCAATATTTTAAATAATAACTATTATTAATTTATTTTTGCACTCATCTTCCTGTTGAGTAGTAATTCTCTTTTAATTCTAGACTATTTCCAGTTCAATGATTCTTGCTTCAGCTGTGTCTAATCTGTAATTTAGCTTATAACTTGATTTTTTGATTTTTATTTACTATATTTTTCATTTATATAATCTCTCTTTGAATTTCTTTCAAATATGCCTGGTCATTTTTGAGATATAATCCCAATCAATTATCTCTTTAAATGTGTTGCCTATAATATTTTTTAGATTCTAATTCTCACCATTCTAAAATTTGAAGACCTTGTGCTTTGTTTTCCTTGTTTGGAAAAGGGGAATGAAAGTTAAGAAAAAAGTAATAAAAGTGATTGCTTTGAGAACTATTTTGAGGATTGAGTACTAAAGAGAAATTCCTAGCACAGAGTAAACTACACAAGTGTTAGCTATTGTTACTGTTACTACTGCTGCTGTCATTTGTAGAACTGATTTTGTTCTTTGCCAACTCCCTCCAAATGACTTGTCTTACTCATGTGCTGAGTAGTTTTTGATTGTGAGCTCATGTTCCTTGAAACATTATCAGTGGAAAATTCTCAAGGCTTGTATGTATGTAAGATGCATTTCTCCAGAAAGGCTATGTAGAGCTTTTTCCAAGGCCAATCCTAACTAGTTTAAATTAAATTCTTGCCTTGGATATTTTTCTTGCCTTTTCGTACTGTTCAAGGTCAATTTTCCTTCCAGTACCAAAGAAGGGCAATGCCAGAGAATGTTCAAACTACTGCACAATTGCACTCATTTCATACGGAGCAGGTAATGTTCACTCTAGGCTTGAATCCTTCAACCTAGGCTTCAACGATATGTGAACTGAAAAATTCCAGGTATACAAGCTGTATTTAGAAAAGGAAGAGGAACCAGAGATCAAATTGCCAATATCCATCGGATCATAGAAAAAGCAAGGGAATTCCAGAAAAACATCTATTTCTGCTTCATTGACTACACTAAAGCCTTTGACTGTGTGGATCGCAACAAACTGTGGAAAATTCTTAAAGATATGGGAATACCAGAACACCTTACCTGCCTCCTGAGAAGCCAGTATGCAGTCCAAGAAGCAACAGTTAGAACCAGACATGGAACAACGGGCTGGTTCCAAATTGGGAAAGGAGTACATCATGGCTGCATATTGTCACCCTGCTTATTTAACTTATATGCAGAGTACGTCATGCAAAATGCCAGGATGGATGAACCACAAGCTGGAATCAAGATTGCCAGGAGAAATATCAGATATGCAGATGACACCACCCTTATGGCAGAAAGTGAAGAGAAACCAAAGAATCTCTTGATGAAGGTGAAAGAGGAGAGTGAAAATGTTGGCTTAAAACTCAACATTTAAAAAAACAAAGATTATGGCATCTGGTCCCATCATTTCATGGCATATAACTAGGGAAACAATGAAAACAATGACAGACTTTATTTTCTTGGGCTCCAAAATCACTGCAGATGGTGACTACAGCCATGAAATTAAAAGATTCTTAGGGGGGATCAGGATGGGGAACACATAAAGAAAAAAACAAAGTTGATGCAAAATAAACATTTCTGCCTATGTCTCATTAAAAAAAAGAGATTCTTGCTCCTTGGAGGAAAAGTTATGACAAACCTAGATAGCATATTAAAAAGCAGAAACATTACTTTACTGCCAAAGATCTGTCTAGTCAAAGCTATGGTTTTTCCAGTAGTCATGTACCAATGTGACAGTTGGACCATAAAGAAGGCTGAGCGCTGAAGAATTGATGCTTTCAAACTGTGGTGTTGGAGAAGAATCTTGAGAGTCCCTTAGACTGCAAGGAAATCAGACCAGTCAATCCTAAAGGAAATCAGCCCTGAATAGTCATTGGAAAGACTGATGCTGAAGCTGAAGCTCCAATACTTTGGCCACCTGTTGTGAAGAACTGACTCATTGGAAAAGACCCTGATTCTGGGAAAGATAGAAGGCAGGAGGAGAAGGGGACAACAGAGGATGAGATGGTTGGATGGCATCATTGACTCAATGAACATGAATTTGAGCAAGCTTCAGGAGATGGTGAAGAACAGGGAAGCCTGGCATGCTGCAGTCCATGGGGTCACAAAGAATCAGACACGACTGAGCAACTGAACAGCATTCTTGTGAGTTCAGTCCACATGGACATTGTGAGTCCAGTCCCAAATTTGCCTGAGTGTTGGATTGTCGTTATGAATTCTCAAGGAAGACTTGTTTCCCCTTCAACCTTAGATGAACTAAGATAAGCAAACTTCCTTAATGCCATTCTTTGCACGGTAGGTTCTTTGCTGGTTTAACTGGTGAGATTTTCACTCATTAAGGTCCCAGCAGTGGTATGAGTATCAGCGATTCTGAGTCCCATGGTAGGATGATCCAGTATTTGTAGGGAGAGGAAAACTGGCCCTGGATCATACACTAGCTTAAGTAGTTACTTATTTTTGAGAGTTTGTTGTTCCTGGTCATTTTTGACTACTTTTATTGCCACCTCAGCCATCCTTTAGAAATTTATTTTGAATACTACCTGCAGGATTTGTACATATTTTGAAACTGGAGATTTTTTCTATTAAGGGCTAGATAGTCAATATTTTAGCTTTCATGGGTCACATGGTCTCTATTGTTATTAGCTCTGCTATTGTAGTGTAGAAGCAGCCATAGACAATTCATAAACAGATGGGGCTGATGGGTTTCCAGTAAGCTTTATTTACAGAAGCTTTGTTGACCCAAGGACTTCAGTTTTTTGACTTTTGTTCTAAAATATAGCTGATGATAGAAGACGGAAGAATAATGCGGCCTCCAAGACTCCTGGTAGCCATAGCCAAAGGGGAACCGGCATTGCTACCTGATTGAAACTTTCCGTTTTATTTGGAGCTTAATGTCTTAGAAGTGCAAACCCTATAGGGGCTTCACAGGGGACAACCCATAGGGTGGGAAGTTGGGCAGAGGCTAGAGTCAGGATATGAGGGAAACCTGAAGTATTTACTGCCATCCAGATTCTTTCTGATATAGACTCCTGCCTGGTGCCTGTAATGATTCCTGCCAGATCACAGATGCTTAGGAATTTCCAAGTTTCATCCATCCTTCCCAAAGTTCATCAGTGTATGTATAAACCTCTAAACCTGCCTGCTCCTCCTCTGCCAACAGAATATCTTCCATGTCTCAGTGATGATTCAGGCCAGGATAACTGCTTTTTATTTTTTCTTAAGCCAACTTAGATCCTTATCATGAATTAAGGCTGTGCTTTTGACTGACTCCTTGGGCCTAAACAATAATGTTATTTGCCATATGAACTTAAAAGAGGGTGGAAGTGGGAGATGGTTGTACTTTATAATTCCCTGAAATCTGACTATGGAAACATCACTTTTACAACAAAGCAGCTTCGGTACAATTTTTGGAAATATAAAAGCTTTTGTTGAGCAGGTTGTGAAGGCTTACTGGCTGGAGAGAACTCAAGCCTATTTTAGGTGGTACAGGTGCTGAACTTGTTGGTAGGAAGGTGGGAATCAATTCTGAGGCTACAGGTGCAAAGAAAGATATTTATTGAGATGGCATCTCTGAATGTAGTTGCTCAAAAGCTGGGTTTTCCCATCCCCTTATTTGAAGCGCTCTGAAGAGCTGGCATTTCCACAGGCATCTTTGTTAGTGGGGAGTTGGGATGGCCTGTCAACTGGTAGGTTAATCTTACTAATTAACAGGAAGTACACAGACCTCAGAAAGTGCCTCGGCAGACTGGCAGAGTGTCCATCTGTTTCATCTGGGTGATTCTGAAAAGGTTGCAGGCAAATGGCACCTTTCACTTTAAGAAGCAGAATTTAACCTTTGTAACCATTTTAAAAATTAGAATTTAAGGGACTTCCCTGGTGATCCAGTGGTTAAGAATACATTTTCCACTGCAGGGGGCTCGGGTTCAATCCTGGGTTGGGAAACTAAGATCCGACATGCCCCGCGTGATGCAGTCAAATAAATAAATTAATGAAAAAAGTAAGAGTTTGAGAAGCCCACATTGTTGCAGGTATGGGCAGTTGTGGGGTTTTTCAGAAACCTGTCCAGAGGAAGCCTGGAGGAATGGAAGGGCTGCATTTTAAATGCATCATTCTTATTCTCCAGTCCCCCTGGCCAAGCTTTATTCCTTCTTCACACTTATTTTAAAAGCCCATCTCCCTCCTCCTTCCAGTGAAAACCCACACTTCATCCCTGAGTCTGTTGTGGAAGAACAGACTGGAAGACATCTGCCTCTTGCCTTATTTTTTTTAATTCCTCTAAACGATAGCGCCAAGTCTCCACCGCAGAGCCCTGACTCCCTGAACAAACCAAATGGTGGCTGTTGGCATCGTAGTGACAGCTTGTTAATGGAGGAATCCTTGACAGTGTGACAACCTGTGTGGGCTGCCTCGGGAAGCCAAATCCGCCCCCGCACACACCCCAGTCATTAACAGGTGGGGAGGAATAGCAAGGAACTGCTGCTGAGGAGGGAAAAATACTCCACCAAATGCATTATGTGTATTAAAAAACACTTCCAAATTGGTATCATCTCTCTCCTAGTTCTTGTTAGCAGGAAGAAGAAAAGCAAAAAGTGCTTTGCTTTTGGGGTCAGAGAAACCTGGATTTGTAGCTGAGTTTGGCCACCTCCCTGCTGTGGGACTTTCTGAACATTCCCTCGATGAATCTCAATTTGAGGACAGGAACACGGTCAGAGACACAATCGTAGATGTCACCTATCAGTGTTCAGTGGTTAAAATCTCTTTTTAGGATGACAGATTGGCCCGATTGTTCTTGTAGTTCTGTCAAGTGTTGATTTTTAGATTTTTGAGGCAGTGTCGTTTCAGTGCATGGAGTTGGAAATAGCTTTGTCTTCTTGGTGAATTGGGCCTTTCATCATTAGAAGGTGACTTCATCTCTAGTCTTTTTGTCTTACATTATTTTGTGTGATGTTACTTTATCTTATGTGCTGATAGCTTTATATATATATTTATGACTAATTCCATATATTTTACAATATTTCTGTGTCCTCATGTGTCTTGGTATGAAATATGGGGGATGTAGGGATACAGCAAGCTTGGGTTGGCTATTGCTTGGTGAAAGCAGTTACACTGATTGTACTGGCTTCCTTTCTTTCCAGCTTCTTGAAGCCCCAAATATATATTTTATATACACACACATTCTCTGAAAGAAAGCCTCATGGAGCCTACCTGTGGTGGCACCACTCACGCCAGCCTCTGAAGACTTCGCCCCCCCAGCTCTGACCTAGACTAAAAAGAGTATAGAATGTACGTCTTTATCTGTAGCTCTTAACGTATGTCTAAGGGCTCCACTTAATTTAGGAGACATTCAAGACTGTTTAAAAGAACGGTTTTAAAACCTTTTAACGCCATTCAAAGAATGGTTTCTAAGGGTCTCAGATCCCTTTGTGAATATGATGAAAGCTACAGATTGTCTCTTTAGAAAAAAATGCACAAATACAAAAATTTCAAACAATTTCAGCGTATGATATCTACCTTCTAAGATTCCAGAGGCTCCACGTAAAGGAACCTTTCTTTAAATACTTATGTTTAAAAAATTAATGGATTAAAAGACAGGGTGAAACAATTTAAGAAATGCAGACTTATATGTCAGAATGGCAGCATGTGTAACCCTGGCAGAAATTCACTGCCTACTATGATCTAAGGTGGATCAGACCTACCAGGAAGAGCATGCAATGAGCTGCTCTGCACGTGTGCACTGGAGACCTGAGCTGAGGATTAATCCAAGGATCTGGAACCAGTGAATCCTATGACCCCAGCTGAGACTCCCAGGAAACATCCTCCAAGGGAGGTCTTCATAAACCAGGGCATGCCCCAAGCCTCCCCTGAAGAAAATTCCAGTTGAAAATGAGCTGAGGAGAAAAAATAAAACACTGAGGAAATGCCACCATGAGAGATAGTCAGCAGGTGTAGCAAATGGAAGCTCTGATGCCCAAGAAAGGAGAATGAAGTCAGCTGAGAAAGTACACGCACACTTTGTTTCATTGTGCTTCAAAGATATTGCAGTTTCTACAAATTGAAGGTTTGTGGCAACTCTGTGTGGAGCAAGCCTATCAATACCACTTACAGCATTTGCTTACTTTGTGTCATGCTTTGGTAATTCTGAAAAAGAGTGGATATATGTATATGTATAGCTGATTTGCTTTGCTCTACAGCAGAAACTAACACAATATTGTAAATCAACTATACTCAAATAATAATTTAAACACACATTATTTCTAGCTTTGTCTTTATGATTATATTTGTTATAGTGATCTGTGATCAGTAATCTTTGATGTTAGAAAGGTTATGACTTGAAGGTTCAGATGACGGTTAGCATTTTTGGCATTTGGTATTTTAAGTTGAGGTATATACATTGTTTTTGTAAGGCATAATGCATACTTAATAGACTGCAGTATGGCATAAACATAACTTTTATATGCATTGGGAAACTGGAAAATTCATGACTTGCTGTGTTGCTTTATTCACTCTATTGTGGTGTCTGGAACCAAACCTGCAATATCTCCGAGATGTACCTGTACTTTCATATAAGTGTGTTTAAAATATTCAAAGTTCAAGAAGAATAGACTCCATAAAATGGAGGTAATGGAAAAGGATATTCAAATCTGAGAAAAGTAGCTATGTTTACATATGAAAAATATTGCCATAGGTGAGAGAAATAATTAAGCTTATTTAAGGATAGTTTAAACTAGATGTGACTAAAGAGCGAATAAATAAATTGGAAGAATTGTCTGAGGAAATAACCCAGAATACAGAAGAGAGGAATGAACAGTTGGGAATTAGGAAAGAGAAGATGGAGAAAGGAGGAAACAGTTTTATCCTCAGTTCAGTTCAGTTCAGTAGCTCAGTTGTGTCCAACTCTTTGTGACCACATGGACTGCAGCATGCCAGGCCTCCCTGTCCATCACCAACTCCCAGAGCTTACTCAAACTCATGTCCATTGAGTTGGTGATGCCATCCAACCATCTCATCCTCTGTCATCCCCTATCTCCTCCCACCTTCAATCTTTCCCAGCATCAGGGCCTTTTCCAGTGAGTTAGCTCTTCGCATCAGGTGGCCAAAGCATTGGAGTTTCAGCTTCAGCATCAGTCCTTCCAAAGAATATTCAGGACTGATTTCCTTTAGGATGGACTGGTTGGATCTCCTTGCTATCCAAGGGACTCTCAAGAGTCTTCTCCAACACCACAGTTCAAAAGCATCAATTCTTCAGTGCTGAATCTTTCTTTATAGTCCGGCTCTCACATCCATACATCTTTC
Organism: Redunca redunca; assembly: GCA_006410935.1. Taxonomy (NCBI): domain Eukaryota; kingdom Metazoa; phylum Chordata; class Mammalia; order Artiodactyla; family Bovidae; genus Redunca; species Redunca redunca. The sequence goes on along the minus strand of SJYQ01000614.1, from coordinate 341,110 downwards.
TCTCTTTAGTCGTGAAGTTGTGTCCAACTCTTGCAGCCCCATGGGCTGTAGACTGCTGGGCTCCTCTGTCCATGGGATTCTCCAGACAACAATATTGAAGTGGGTTGCTGTTTCCTTCTCCAGGGGATCTTCCCGACCCAGGAGTTGAACCTGGGTCTCCTGCATTGCAGGCAGATTCTTTACCAATTGAGCTATGAGGGGGAAAAACCATAGTTTTGACTAAATGAACCTTTGTTGGCAAAGTAATATCTCTTCTTTTTAATATGCTGTCTAAGTTAGTCGTATACCCTAGATATATGGTAATGAAGCAACAACTATTATGCAGAAGGGGAAAGTTTTGAAAGTTACTAGGCAGAAAAGTGGAGAAGGCAATGGCACCCCACACCAATACTCTTGCCTGGAAAATCCCATGGACGGAGGAGCCTGGTGTGCTACAGTCCATGGGGTCGCTAAGAGTCAGACATGACTGAGCAACTTCACTTTCACTTTCCACTTTCATGCATTGGAGAAGGAAATGGCAACCCACTCCAGTGTTCTTGCCTGGAGGATCCCAGAGACGAGGGAGCCTGGTGGGCTGCCATCTATGGGGTTGCACAGAGTCAGACACAACTGAAGTGACTTAGCAGCAGCAGCAGCAGGCAGAGAAGACATTACTTACAGAAGTCAGTGTTGGACAAAAATCAGACTGTCATCCTCAGTAACACATGCCAGGACATTAAAGAAAAAAAAAAAGAATATCTCCAAGGCACTGAGGCAAAGTCATGTGAGTACATATTTTAACTAACATATATGATGCACTTCTGCATCCCCCAAACCACAGAGGACAGTGTCTTCATTAAATGGTGTTGGGAAAACTGAACAGCCACATAAAAGACTTAATCATACACAAAAATTAACTCAAAATGGATTAAAAACTTGACTGTAAAACCTGACACACACAAAAAAATGCCTAGAAGGAAATAGAAAGCAGCAGTGAGCTCCTTGACATCAATCCCAATGTTGAATTTTCACATTTGACTCCAAAAGCAAGGGCAACTAAAGCAAAAATAAGCATGTGGGGCCTTTATAAAACTAAAAGTGTCTGTACAGCATAAGAAACCATCAATACAATGAAAAGACAGACTAGTGAATAGTGAAGTGAAGTCACTCAGTCATGTCTGACTCTTTGTGACCCCATGGACTGTAGCCTACCAGGCTCCTCCCTCCATGGGATTTTCCAGGCAATAATCCTGGAGTGGATTGCCATTTCCTTCTCCAGGGGATCTTCCCAACCCAGGAAGATCTCCTGCATTGTAGACAGACGCTTTACCATCTGAGCCACCAGGGAAGTCCAAATACTTGCAAATCGTATCTGATAAGGAGTTAATATCTAAAATATAGGAACAATTCAAACAACTCAATGGCAAAACGAAAACAAAAACAAAAAACCCTCCCAAACAATCTTATTTAAAAATGGACAGAGAATCTAAATAGACATTTTTCCAAAGAAGACATGGGTCCCAGGAAAAGATGTTCAGCATCACTGATTATCAGGGAAATGCAAATCAAACCACAGTAAACTATCATCTCACACCTGTTAGAATGGCTATAATCAAAATGAGAAGAAATAGCAAGCCTTGGCAAGGATGTAAAGAAAAGGGAACCCTCACACACTGTTAGTGGGAGTGTAAATTGGTGCCACCACTGTGGAAAACAGTATGGTGTTTCATCAAAAAATTAAAAATAGAACTACAGTCAGTTCAGTTCAGTTCAGTCGCTCAGTCGTGCCTGACTCTTTGCGACCCCATGAATCGCAGCACGCCAGTCTTCCCTGTCCATCACCAACTCCCAGAGTTCACTCAAACTCCTGTCCATCGAGTCGGTGATGCCATCCAGCCATCTCATCCTCTGTTGTCCCCTTCTCCTCCTGCTCCCAATCTCTCCCAGCATCAGAGTCTTTTCCAGTGAGTCAACTCTTCTTTGGCATGAGGTGGCCAAAGTACTGGAGTTTTAGCTTTAGCATCATTCCTTCCAAAGAGCACCTAGGACTGATCTCCTTTAGAATGGACTGGTTGGATCTCCTTGCAGTCCAAGGGACTCTCAAGAGTCTTCTCCAACACCACAGTTCAAAAGCATCCATTCTTCAGCACTCAGCTTTCTTCACAGTCCAACTCTCACATCCTTACATGACCACTGTTAAAACCATAGCCTTGACTATACAGTATGATCCATCAATTCCACTTCTGGGTATTTTTCCAAAAAGAACAAAGTGACTAATTTGAAAGATACATGCACTTGATGTTCATTGCAATTTTGTTTAAATAGCCAAGGTTTGGAAACAAGCTAAGTGTCTATTGGTAGATAAATGAATAAAGAAGATACGGTATATACATACAGTGGAATACCACTTAGCCATATAAAAACCTGCCATTTGTGACAACATGACTAACCCTTGAAGGCATTATGCTAAGTGAAATAAGTCAGACAGAGAAAAACAAATACTGTTTGATAGCATTTATATGTGGAATCTACAAAGCAAAACATATGAACAAACAAAACAGGATGAAACTCATAGATACAGATAGCAGATTGGTGGTTACCAGAACAGAGGGCAGTTGTGGGTGGGTGAAATGGGTGAAGGGGATAAGTTGTATGGTGACAGCTGAGAACTAGACTTATTGTATAGATCACTTTGTAGTGCATGCAAATATAGAATTATTATGTTGTAAGCCTGAAACTAGGAAAATACTGTATTCCAATTTTACACCCCGCTAATATAAAACTCAAACCACAAAACACAAACATCCATGGGGAATAGCCTCAAGTATTGAGCTTATTCTGGTTGGTAAAATTAAAGGTGACTTTTAGTTTTATCTTAATACTTCTGTATTATTCACATTTACCACAATAAACATGATTAACTTATGTAATAGAATAAATATTAAAAAACAGTGATCTGTATTGAAAGGATAGGAAGTCTCTGT
>SJYQ01000614.1:271399-337692 GCA_006410935.1 Redunca redunca | reverse complement strand
AGCAGAGAGAGAGACAGGGAGAGACAGAGGGAAGGAAGTCCATAAAACCATGTGTTCTTAAGGTCAATGTGGTGGGCCACAGGGTTTAGCTTTTCTAGGACCTTCATTCCTAAAGATGAACAGAGTAAGTTCCAGTGTTTCCCACTTGAAGGATGAGATGCCAGGCTATTTATCTGCTGAGTGTGGTCCTCTCTTCTTTGAGCAATGACCCTGAAGGCTGGTCACTTCTTTACACGGGGTTTGTATAAGCTGATTGGCTCCTGACACTGGGGCAGAAAACCAAGTGTTAGCTCGGGGTGAGATGCTGTGAGCCTGAGAGTGAGATTGCATGGCTAAATGCAGCTGAAACGAAAACCAGAGCAGGGCCAAGGTGATATACCTCACATGACCAAGAGTGTCTGCTGCCATTCCCCTGGAATCAATCTCACATAATCCCCACACTCCCAAACCATTTTATTCATACATCCATATGAGCTCTTTTTACATTCAGCCATGTTTTGTGTATCCCATACTTCCTTCTGTCCTTGAAATAAAAATTCCTTGAGGTCATAAGCCATTCTCATGGCACAGAACCTTGCACATAGTTGGTGCTCGATTCATATTGTTGATTTCATTTAACAAAGAGGGCCCTGGACTAGGATTTAAGAGAACTGAATCCAAGTCCCTACTCTGCTGTTAATAAACTGCATAATTTTGGGCAACCCCTTGTCTCCTCGGGATCTCATAACTGTGTCTATAAAATGAGGAGCATGTACAAGATCTTCTCCAAGGAGCCCTTTGGATCTGTGTGATTATTCCCGCCCACACAATTCCATTCAGCATGAAGAAGGCTCCAACTGCATTCTCCTCCCAGCGTCAGCTGGTGGAATTAGAAGGGTGGACGCAGCACAGTTTTACTATGCAAAAATGAAGTGTTTCTTCACAGAGAGACACAAAGAATTACAGCACCTTGTGGGCAGAAGCAAATCAGAGGGCTGATGACACACAGTGGGATTTGTAACCAGATCTGGGATGTGTCAGGAGGAATTCTTGCAGAGATGATTCTTAAAGAATGTGTGATAAGTGATGGGGTGATTCTGGTGAGAACAGAGGAGGACAGGCCATAAGTAGCTAGTCCAGGGAAGGGAGACACCTTCCTCCAGGGTGATGACAGAAAAGGAATGCTTGTAAGGCTCTTAGACTTTTGGACCAGCACGATCCCCATATCTCATGTTGCCTTTCTGAGATTGACTGCATGCTGTAATCAAATACTAGTTTTCATCTGTTTGTTGGCTCCAAGGTGGGGAGAGGGGCACTAGGTATATGGACAATATACCTCCCATAGTGGGAGACAAGACATAATTTTTCTGTGTTTGCTAGGAAAGGAGAATCACCTTCAGCTTATTTTATATTTATTACAAGCAGCACTGTGGAAATGGATTTCTAAAAAGTGCAGCCATAGACTAATGGAGAGAAGAGGATGTATTAGCCTCTAGACAGGTCCTCAATTTATATATGTTCAATCAGTCCAGTATTCCTCTCATTGATAGTAATGAGTACATTTCTTTCCAGAAGTCAAAGCCCTTGTTATTTTCTCCCTAAGATGATGGGAGTATTTATGTTATGATGATCAGGTATGTGTTACCCCAGGTAGAATATACTGGAGATGCTTGTAGAAGCAGCTCTTTCATGCTAAGGGCACCATGGGGAGCACGCACTGCAGAGACCCCAGTCCTCTGGATATGCCTGCTGAAATATCCCCTTCCTGTTCTGCCTGAGCATGAGATCACCTCATAATTTTACCTCCTGGGGTCATTTGCTGCTTTGGGAACCAATGCTGTTTGCTGATAAACATCCCCACTGCACAGAAGTGTTGTGCTTAGTAGATTTCTCTTTTTGGAGAAATGACCCTAATTTCAACAACTTGCTTCGTTACAGAGGAGAAACAAATGATGAAATTTGCCAAAGTAGTGGCTGGAACACAGTCTTCCCAACGTTTCCCTGGAAGAGGAAGCAGAGGAATATTGGAGATAGACTTTATTTCTTGTGGGGAAACCCACTTCTTAGAAAAGTTTGGTTCCGAATGTGAAATTTGATGTTGGTTACAGGTATGAACACTGATTCACTGCTGCTGATGCGTGGACGTATAGGAGCTACTCAAAAGCAAGTCTGGTCCCCCCAGTTTCCAGCTGTGTTGAGTCTTAGCACAGGTCATCTGTGACCTTACAATAGAAGGAAATGGCATGAAGGAAAGGATGTATATACTGAGACTTTGCAAGGCGCACTGGTCAGTTCATCTGTTCTTTTACTAATGACTGGACAAAGCATTTGACTTACATTGTCAATTCAGTTAACACATTAATGAAAACATGGAGTGAGTCATTCACTGTGAGGGTTAAAATATCATCTTATGCAATCTTCACCTCAATATCAAGAAGTTAGGAATTTCGTTATCCAAAGTTTGTAGATAAGCAAATGAAGCTCAAAGAGTTTAAATCAAGGCTTAAGGGGATGCAAGTCATAAGGGACAGAGCTGGAATTTAAACCTGAGTTTGTCTGACTCTAGAGCTCATGTGTGTGACCTCACAGGTCACACTTCAGTCACCCAGTGTTTATAAAACTCAACTTTTATAGAAGCAGTTATGGTGACCTCACTGATGATGAGCACAGGGCATGAGAGAGTGATAATCCCCCAAATCCCCACTCTTACCTCATTCCTTGATTCATTCATCAAACACTTCTTGAGTTGATATGTCTGTCTCTACACTATGAGACTCAGCGATGAACAATGTATGGTTCTTATCCTGGACTGCACAGTCAGGAAAACAAAGAGAAACACTCCAAGTACAGTAGCCTATATACTAATTCAGACATGTTCTAGAGATCAGTGGCTAAGTAACAATTCACCAAAAACTTAGTCTTTTTTCCTCACCATTAAATATCGTTTATTTATTTGATGACCGGGTCTTAGTTATGGTACACAGGATCTGGTTCCATGACCAGGGATTGAAACCAGGCCCCCTGCACGGGGAGCATGGTGTCTTAGCCACTGGACCACCAGCTGCGTGCGTGCCTGCTCAGTCGAGTCCAACTCTTTGCAACCCCATGGACTGCAGCCCACCAGGCTCCTCTGTCCATGGGATTTCCCAGGCAAGAATACTGAAGTGGGTTGCAATTTCCTCCTCCGGGGGATCTTCCCAACCCAGGGATCAAACTCACATCTCTTGCATCTCTCTCCTGCAGGCAGATTCTTTACCATTGCACTGCCTGGGATTCCCACCAGGGAATTTCTGAAAATCTCCCATGGTTCTATGACTGTTAGACTCATCTTGGGACCCCTCATGGTTTTGCCCACTGACCATGGTTGAGACTGTGGTCATCTGAAGACTTTTATTCATGTGTCTGGTGCCTGTGATGGCTGGATGTGTGTGGGGCTATTCTCTCAGATCCCTGTCTCTTCACATGGGTTGTCTGCTTGGCTAGCTTGGGATTCCTCGCAGCATCTGACAATCCATGACAGATGGATTTCTTCCTGGTGACTGGCTTCCCTTGGAGCAAACCTCCCCAAGAATGAAAGTTGGAAGCTATTAAGCTTTTTCTGACTAATCAAAGTGTGACTTCTCCTGCATTTTGTTGGTTATAAGCAAATCTCCAGTTCAGCTCAGAGTCAAGGGTGGGGCTGCACAGGAGCACAGATACCGAGAAGCATAATTTACTGGGGGGCAAATTTGGAGACTAGATACCACACACTAAATATTCATCAAGTTTGAGAGCCCTTGAGGGACTTTATCCCAGGGCAGAGAAAGTTTAGCCTGACTCTGGACAAAGGTAGACTAATTCTTGCAGTCAAGAGTTTTAGTGTTTGGGGGAAGCTCAAGCAGTTGGGTTGAACAGCAGTGTACGTGAGTGGGTTGAGGTGTGTGGCTAGTGGAACAGAGTCTAGATTTGAACAATGGCCAGTACTCTCCTGGCTTTAATGAATAGAAGAAGTGGAATCACTGAAGGTCTAATAAACAAGGAGTTTCAGGATGAGATCTGTGCATTGGAAGATCCCTCAGGTTGCCATGTGGAAGACAGATCTGAGAAGGCAATAACGGAGTCAGAAAGCAGTTGGGTTGGGATGAGGGAAGCTCTTCCTTAGGAGAAAGTAAGACATTGTGAGTTACAAGTTTTTCCTAGTTAGCTGAAGAGGATGAGTGGGGAAAGGACCAGGAGGCTTCTCCACTGGGCAGCATTGTAGGAGGTGGTGCTGTTTAACGTGGTGGAGGATACAGAAGCAGTACCCATTGATGCATCCAGCCTTGAATTTGTTGATTCAGAAGTACCTGCAGGAGAATCCAGTGGAGATGCTTTTTCCATGACATGGCACACACACACACACCATGGTGCTCTGCCCACGTTCCCTTTACAGGGCCAGTCCATGCTCCACCAGCCTTAACTGTAGGGGTGGCCGGCTGTCTGCACCTGCATCCTTATTCTGGGCATTTCCCTCACCTAGAATAGCTCGGGAGGTTGTACCTCTCTCTGGAGGCAGCTCACAGCCCACGACTGGCTGAGCATGGGGCTGCAGATCACCATCCCCCTGCTACCTGGGAGGACAACTCTGTGATGCCGTTTATGCTTCCGAGCTCCCCAAGGGCTCAGCCGAGGATAGAGTTCCACTGAATTCACGTCTATATGCAGCCTCTTCCCTGCCCTAACTTGATGCTCCCATCCCCTCCTCTCTCAGGAAATCACAAGCACAGACCAGAGCTCCTTCGAGGAAAACTGATCTAAAGAGCCTTTTAGAAGGTGTCCCCATGGATAGGTTGTTTCCAGGCATAACAAGTTCTTTTCTGTGAAACCTATTCTAAGAAAAAAAAATAGTAGAGAGCTCTACTCAGTACTCTGTAATGACCTACATGGGTAAAGAATCTAAAAACGAGTGAATGTATGTGTGTGTATCCTGATTCACTTTGCTCTATAGCAGAAACTAACACAGCACTGTAAATCAATGCTACCCCAATAAAAATTAAAAAAAATAATAGGGCGTCATATAAGGTTGAGCTGAGTTGTGACATGTAGCATATTTAAGATGTGTTGTAAAAATATAGCTTGTAGCAAGGTACAACTATTCTGGAACAAAACTACCTGGTTTTAATCCCAACTCCACTAACTGTACGTATTGGGCAAGTCTTCTTACCTATGAAATGGGAGACTGATAGTCCCTGTGTGCATGCTGTCACTTCAGTTGTGTCCGATTCTTTGCAACCCCATGGACTGTAGCCCACCAGGCTTCTCTGTCCATGGGATTCTCCAGGCAGGAATTGTGAAGTGGGTTGCCATGCTCTTCTCCAGGGATCGAACCCACATCTCTTATGTCTCCTGCATTTTCAGGTGGGTTCTTTACCACTAGCGTATACAAGACAATTATTGTAAGGAGTTAAAAAACTATTATCACTATAATGTAAAATACGATAAGAATAATTTTGTATAGTACATTCAATGATATATTCTCAGCACCTTCAATAATACCTGATAAGATTCTCAATAAATATTCACTGAGTGAATATGTATAAAGCAATTAGAAGAACATTGGACACAATTTCACTACTGGGAGTTGATCCAAAATATACATTCACAGTAATATAAACCAACAGAAAGATTATTAATTACAGAAATAGCAATAGCTTGTTGAGAGCAGTCGTTGTTCAGTCGCTGTGATGTCCAACTCTTTGCAAACTCAAGGACTGTAGCACGCCAGGCTTCCCTGTCCTTTACTGTCTTCCCGAGTTAGATCAAATTCATGTCCATTTAATTGATGATGCTCTCTGTCCATCTCATCCTCTGTTGCCTGCTTCTCCTTCTGCTCTCAATCTTTCCCAGAATCAGGGTCTTTTCCAGTGAGTCGGCTCTTTGCATCAGGTGGTCAAAGTATTGGAGCTTCAGCTTCAGCATCAGTGCTTCCAATGAATATTCAGGGTTGATTTCTTTTAGGATTGACTGGTTTGATCTGCTTGCTGTCCAAGGGACTCTCAAGGGTCTTCTCCAGCACCACAATTTGAAAGCATCAATCCTTTGGGGTTTAGCCTTCTCTGTGGACTGACTCTCACATCTGTACATGACTACTGGAAAAAACCAAAGCTTTGACTAGTTGGACTTTGTTGGCAAAGTGATGTCTGATTTTTAATATGCTGGCTAGTTTTGTCATGGGTGTCCTTCCAAGGATCAAGTGTCTTTTAACTTCATGGCTGAAGTCACTGTCCACAGTGATTTTGGAGCCTAAGAAAATAAAATCTGTTGTTGTTTCCACTTTTTCCCCTTCTATTTGCCATGAAGTGATGGAACTGAATGTCATGATGTTCGTTTTTTGAATGTTGAGTTTTAAGCCAGCTTTTTCACTGTCCTCTTTTACCCTCATCAAGTGGCTCTTTAGTTCCTCTTCACTTACCATTAGAGTGGTATCATCTGCATATCCAAGACTGCTGGTATTTCTCCCAGCAATCTTGATTCCAGCTTGTGATTCATGATTCATTCAGCTTAGCATTTCACATGATGTACTAAAAGTCGGACACGGCTGAGCAACTTCACTTTCACTTTTCACTTTCATGCATTGGAGAAGGAAATGGCAACCCACTCCAGTGTTCTTGCCTGGAGAATCCCAGGGACAGGGGAGCCTGGTGGGCTGCCGTCTATGGGGTCACACAGAGTTGGAAACGACTGAAGTGACTTAGCAGCAGCACTCTGCATGTAAGTTAAATAAGCAGAGTGACAATATATAGACTTGTCATGCTCTTTTCCCAATTTTGAACCAGTTAGTCATTCCATGTCCAGTTCTAACTGTTGCTTCTTGACCTGCATACAGGTTTCTTAGGAGACAGGTCAGGTGGTCTGGTATTCCCATCTCTTTAAGAACTTTCCACAGTTTGTTGAAATCAGTAGCTTGTTTGAAATAGCAAAAGATTAAGAAAATTTATACAAATATGTAACATGTGTACATAAGTTAATGCACACATATATATGCGTATATGCTCAGATGCTCAGTCATGGCTGACTCTTTGCGACCCCATGGACTGTAGCCCGCCAGGCTCCTCTGTCCATGGGATTTTCAAGGCAAGAATACTGGAGTGGGTTGCCATTTCCTTCTCCAATTAATACACATATGTGCATACTATACAATTATCAAAAAGACTATATAAATAAAATTTTCATTCATTCGGTGGAATACTATGCAATCACAAAAAATGAGGCAGTGAAACAGACATATATGGAATGATTGCCAACATATATTGTGAAAAAGGAAGGTGTAGAGAAAAGCCAGGTGCTGTGTGTATAGCCCCTCATCGTTTGTGGAAGGATATATACACACATTTGTAAATACTTATGTGTATGTGCTAGATACTCAACGTGTATATGTGCATATACACACACACAGTCTCTGGTGGGAGTCCCAGGACTCTAGCAGCAGTGATTGCCTCTGGGGAAGGAAACTCATTGTCTGGACTCAGGAATAGAAAGGAAATTTAAGGTAAACCCTTGTGATTTTTATACCACGGGCAAGGCAAGACTATCCTATTTGGAAACTAATCAAACAATTCACAATCTTTAAAAGAAGAAAGAACTGAAATTTAACCAAGAGTTGGCTGCCTAGGGGCAAGTGAGAGAGGGGGGATCTATTTTCAATCATCTCACAGAGCCACAGGCGTCTTGCTCCAGAGAGCTCAGGACTGGTAAGAGCATGGCATTTTTCCTGCACAAGGGGGCGCTAAGCCCTTTACCTGGTAAATCCCCTGTGAATTGACCTCTAAAGATTGATTACAGCTCAGCCTTCCACTCCTCTGGCTTGGAAAATTAGATTGCATACCATTATTAATTTTGATGATCAGACTTGAATTCTCTGTAAGCTCACTTAGCAGGCAGACAGCTTCTAGCCTTTTATAAATAATGCCCTCCAGATGAGATCTGCCTTCTCATGGGGATGGAGGGGGTTGAGGGTGGGACAGAAGCATCCACTATGTCAGGACCCCTGCCGGGGAGCTGGGTGCATCAAGTCAGTTAATCCTCTTACCCTGTCCCTGGGTCTTGGCATCATTTTGTCCACTTAGGTGGGAAACAGACTCTGGTGGTTAAATGACTTGCTTGTGGACGTAGAAAAGTGAATAAGGAGAGAGGAGGCCCCTAACAGGTGCTGTCAACTACACCTGGGCTCATGAATAATCACGACTTTGTTTGAAGGGGGGAATGCACAAGAGACCTATGAAAAAACACCAAGAAGAGAGAAGATGTTGGCTTGCCAAAACTGTTCCTGATGGCTGAGAAAAAGGTGCTTTTCTTAAGTTGGACATCTTCCCTCTATTCCTCCCACTGTAGAGTGGCCGTGACATCTGAGAAGTATGATCTGTCACCTGGGTGAATCTGAATGGTGCCAAGGGGCAGTCCCCTCCATGCTGACTGAAAAATCACAGTGTGTCTGTGAGAAGGACCAAGCTGGGATGTTATCTCAGCTTGTGCAGGTCACTGTTACTGAAAGGTAGGGGTGCTGAGACCCACACAGAGGAAAAGAGAGATTCAGCTCACACAGGCTGCGCTGCAAGTTAGGGCCATGCGCTCAGTCTTTGGGTTTTGTTTCTCCAGTTCTTCCTAAATGTGTTAGTAGCTTCAGTCGTGTCTGACTCTTTTGCAACCCCTTGGACTGTAGCCTGCCAGGCTCCTCTGTCCATGGGATTCTCCAGGCAAGAATACTGGAGTGGGTTGCCATTTCCTTCCCAACCCAGCAATCAAACCTGGCTCTCCTGCTTTGCAGGCAGATTCTTACTTATAAAAATTTTACAAAGGCCACAGTACTCTGGAATCTAATCTTGCAGACCCTGAACGCAACCCCCTTATTTATTTATTTATTTATTTATTTATTTATTCTGAATTCCCTTTCTTGTGAGTCACTGTGTTCTTCACAGGTAACTCAGTCTATGAGGATGGAAGTGACCTATCAGTTTTAAAAAACATAATTTTAACTCCTAGTTTTTACAAGTAGTAATTTCCAGCTTTCTGTAACGTGGATTGGAAGTGTCTGCTGGTAAAGAACCGAGTCTGCTTTTGATGACCTTTCTAGACATCTTTGTCCTGTGCCAGGCATGACAGTAGGCACTTATCCTGGCTTACCTTATTGAGTAGTGAGCTGGCATCCATTTAAAGAGCTGCAGAGAACCCAGGGAGATTGTCACACTGCTGTATGGATTACCAGTAGAATATCAAACATGAACCGGAGCACACTGCCTGTTGAAAAGTGGTGTTGGTAGTGTGGTAGGCAGAGTTCTAGGTGGTCCCCAAGATTCCACCTCATTGTGTACGTTCCAAGTAGAATCTCTTCCCTTTCACCGTGGGCAGGTCTGGTGAATGTTACGGATGCCACTCCCACAGTTACATTGCACAGCTAAATGAAGGGATGGTACAGATGTCACTAGGCCCCTAATTAGTTTGACTGTGAGTTAATCAAAGAGAGATTCCCTGGAAAGGCCTGAGCTAATCGAGTGAGTCCTTTCAAAGATGGCTTAGGCCTTCTCTGAAGTCAAAGAGGTTGTCCTTCTGGCCTGGAGTTTTTTCAACCTGAAGGAAATAAATTCTGCCAACAATCTGAGCTTCAAGTGAGACTCCAGGCTGAACAGTACCTTGATGACAGCCCAGCCAGAGCCTGGGCAGAGGACTCAGCAGAGCTGAGCCCAGACAGCTACCCTGTAGAAATCATGGGATCATCAACGGGTTCTAAGCTGCCAAGTTTGTAATTTGTTACACAGCCTAGAAAACGAATAAAGCTCCCGTGTTTGTGGAAGGAATTTAGGCCATGCCTTGTGTGGCTGACGAATTGTCCTACACCTAATTTCTTTCATTTTTTGTTTCTCTACTTAAATGTGAATGTATTTTTTTCATGTGATGATATCTGAGAACAAGAACATACGTAACTTTAGATGCCTTTGTATGATGTTTTTTTCAAATCACTTGATTTCCTCATGGCTTCCTCGGTTCCCCTGTGGCTGGCATGGCAGTGCCCACCAGGTGGCACTCGCCAGGAACTCGGGGTGGGGAGGGGCTTCTGCAAACAGATGAATATGATCCATTGGAAAGAAAATGGGAATTGCAGTCCAGAGAACTGTTTACATTTTTATTCTTCTTAAGAGCCATATGATCTTAGGCAAATCATTCAGTTTTTCTGATTCCTGGTTTTGCTTGTTTGTTTTTTTAATCTCTAGAGTGAGGGATCATAACAGGCTGGGGGTGAGGACTGAATGAGCTACTGTGTATGACTCATATTGTCACCTCCTGTTTGCATTTTAATCTTGTCCAGGTCAGTTCCTCCCTTACAGACTGGAATTTTCTCACCCTCCTGATCTCTTGGATTCTTCTAGTAACACTGGGATTGCAAATGGGATTTTATTGGAAATGGGAAATTAGGTGACAAAGACAAGAGAAAAATGTCCATTTCCTTTCAGAGCAAGATGTCACCCTATTCTGTTTCAATGAAGAATAAAGGAATTTGAAAAAAATGTCAGTTTCCTTCTGAACTAAATTGGGAATTATAATGACATGCACAGTCTCCATTGAGCACATGAATATTCATAATTAAAAATGAAATTGTCCTTTTTTGCAGATTGTGAAAGTGAACAGAACTCCGCAGGGGTGGCCAGGGCCAGAAGAGCTGTTCATTTTAAGAAAAAGTCAAAGGAAATTCTAAGATTCCAAAGTGATGTATTCAAAATCATAACAGATGCCAGGCAAGGGTTGGTGAAACACCCGTTAGACTGAGGCGCCCCTTCCATGCTTTCTGGGTGACCCAGAGGACATAGGAGGTATTCCTCTGGGGAGGGAAGGAGCTTTGAAAATGCATCCTGGCTGCTTACTCTGTATCCCACCCTGCCACCCTGCCTCTGGCCAACATCATAGCTCACACACACACTCATCTTGTTTTCCAGACATACTGTAGCTCTGCCTCTTCAAAATTCAATATAGTGGGTTAGGCATATATTAAGTAAGTAGAACGTAGAGGGAGGGTAGGATGTGCTAGAGGAGCCAGCCTTTGGTTAGTAGTTACTATAACCATGTTATAGACAAACTAAGACTGAGATTGTTGTACCTGCTGTTCTTAGTGACATCTTTGACTTTTCTCCTAATTTTATGTCTATTTTTAAATTAAAGGTTTTTTTCAGGATATTTCTTTGTAGTTAGCACTCACAGAGACCCACATTGTTCTAGAGGAAGAAACCGACAGCTTGTAGGTCTGAGGTCTGAACTATGGGGCCTTGGGCGAAGCCCTCCTTTCTGGATTCTCAGTTGTTTTTTTTTTAAGACTTTTTTGATGTGTACCATTTTTAAAGTTTTTGTTGAATTTGTTAGAGCATTGCTTCTGTTTTATGTTTTGGTTTTTTGGCCACAAGGCATGTGGGGTCTTAGCTTCCCAACCAGGAATCGAACCTTCACCCCTACGCTGGAAGGCAAACCTTACCTACTGGATCACCAGGGAAGTCCCTGGATCCTCATTCTTGCTTGGACAATCTTGCAGTTGAACTAATGGCCATTAAAGAGATTCTTGTCACTCTTCATTCTTTGGCCATGATTCCTCTCCCTTTCCTGTTCCAGTTTTCCAAATGTCATAAAGATGTCCATTCATTTCTCTGGGCCCAAGAGAAGGAATCCTTTTGGGGAGAAAAGCCAAAGCTTGTGTCTATTAGAACCTTTCATCCTAAATACTCTGCCCTGATTTCTGCTCAAATCCAGGGAAGTGATTGCTTCTGCTTTGCCTTAGTAAAATGGGGAACCGCCAAGGTGACTTGTTCTAGATGATTGAGCTTAGTCAAGATACACCTTTCTTGATTTGAAAAGGTGCTGTGTGCTGTGTTTAGTTGCTCAGTTGTGTATGACTCTTTGCAACTCCATGGACTGTAGTCCACCAGGCTCCTCTGTCCATTGGGATTCTCTGGACAAGAATACTGGAGTGGGTAACCTATCCCTTCTTTGGGGAATCATCCAGAACCAGGAATTGAACCAGAGTCTCCTGCATTGCAGGTGGATTCCTCACCAGCTGAGCTCCCGGAGAGGTACTGAGGTGTGATTAGCCTAGCAACTCTGCAGTACCTCCCAGAAGCCTTGGGAAGCATGAGTTTCTTTTCATTCTTTTTCATCTGCTTGCTCCTTTGGAGTTAATGGTTTCTTCCTGTAACTGCCATGATCGACTTTCCTGGACGCCATCCGCATCTATCATCCCAGTGACAGTGGCTTAATTGAAATGACATCTTAGAATTATTTCTTTAAAATTCATTGTTTAATTCAGAAATTTAGTATTAATTAACACCAACTGTGGTGGTGTTTTGGTCCCCCATTTGTCGCTCTCTCAGCTCAGTACAGGAAATAATATGTCTATTTCATTTTACAGGGCTTATTTGACTTGGAAAAGAGAAAAGAAGAAAGAGAGGAGGGAGAGGATGAGGAGGGGGAAAAAGAGAAGGAGAAAGATGAGTTGCCAGATGCCACTCATCCTTAGAGGAGCCTTGAAAAGACTTGGGGGTACAACCATAAGTTAGGGGAACCTCAGAGAGCCATCCACTTCAAAAGGTTTCTTTTGAATATAACATTCAGAATGAATGAATGTACATGCCTGTGCATGTGTGTGTCTATGCAAATACACTTAACTCTATTTTCCAGCCCTGTGGAAAAATGATATGTGTAGTTAATCAAATAATGTTGTGCAAAGAATTATCATGCATCCTGTTAATACAGTCAAGCTTTGTAAGAATTAGGCTATGCTGGGAATATGGATATTGCATCTTAGTGGTTAAATATGGTCTTAGCCTGGGTTCCCCAGAAGACCCTGAGTTCAGGATTTAAGAGCAAGTAACCCCATGAACAGTATGAAAAGGCAAAATGATAGGACACTGAAAGGAACTCCTCAGGTCAGAAGGTGCCCAATATGCTACTGGAGATCAGTGGAGAAATAACTCCAGAAAGAATGAACGGATGGAGCCAAAGCAAAAACAATACCCAGTTGTGGATGTGACTGGTGATAGAAGCAAGATCCGATGCTGTAAAGAGCAATATTGCAGAGGAACCTGGAATGTTAGGTCCATGAATTAAGGCAAATTGGAAATGGTCAAACAGGAGATGGCAACAGTGAACGTCGACATTCTGGGAATCAGCGAACTAAAATGGACTGGAATGGGTGAATTTAACTCAGATGACCATTATATCTACTACTGTGGGCAGGAATCCCTCAGAAGACATGAGGTAGCCATCATGGTCAACAAAAGAGTCTGAAGTGCAGTACTTGGATGCATTCTAAAATACGACAGAAAATCTCTGTTCTTTTCCAAGGCAAACCATTCAATATCACGGTAATCCAAGCCTATGTCCCAACCAGTAACGCTAAAGAAGCTGAAATTGAATGGTTCTATGAAGACCTACTGACACCACCCTTATGGTAGAAAGTGAAGAGGAACTAAAAAGCCTCTTGATGAAAGTGAAAAAGTTGGCTTAAAACTCAACATTCAGAAAACAAAGATCCTGGCATCCAGTTCCATCACTTCAGGGCAAATAGATGGGGAAACAGTGGATACAGTGTCAGACTTTATTTTTTGGGCTCCAGAATCACTGCAGATGGTGACTGCAGCCATGAAATTAAAAGACCCTTACTCCTTGGAAGAAAAGTTATGACCAACCTAGATAGCATATTCAAAAGCAGAGACATTACTTTGCTGACTAAGGTCCATCTAGTCAAGGCTATGGTTTTTCCAGTAGTCATGTATGGATTTGAGAGTTGGACTGTGAGAAGGCTGAGCAGCGAAGATTGATGCTTTGAACTTTGGTGTTGGAGAAGACTCTTGAGAGTCCCTTGGACTGCAAGGAGATCCAACCAGTCCATTCTGAAGGAGATCAGCCACAAGATTTCTTTGGAAGGAATGATGCTAAGGCTGAAACTCCAGTACTTTGGCCACCTCATGCGAAGAGCTGACTCATTGGAAAAGACTTTGATGCTGGGAGAGATTGGGGCAGGAGGAGAAGGGCCGACAGAGGATGAGATAGCTGGATGGCATCACCGACTCGATGAACGTGAGTCTGAGTGAACTCCGGGAGTTGGTGATGGGCAGGGAGGCCTGGCGTGCTGCGATTCATGGGGTCACAAAGAGTGGGACATGACTGAGAAACTGAACTGAACTGAACTGATGAAGACCTATAAGACCTTTTAGAACTAACACCCAAAAAAGATGCCCTTTTCATTATAGGGGACTGGAATGCAAAAGTAGGGAGTCAAGAAACACCTGGAGTGACAGGCAAATTTGGCCTTGGAGTATGTAATGAAGCAGGGCAAAGGCTAATAGAGTTTTGCCTAGAGAATGCACTGGTCATAGCAACCACCCTCTTCCAACAACACAAGAGAAGACTCTACACATGGACATCACCAGATGGTCAACACCAAAATCAGATTGATTATATTCTTTGCAGCCAAAGATGGAGAAACTCTATACAGGCAGCAAAAACAAGATTGGGAGATGACTGTGGCTCAGGTCATGAACTCCTTATTGCCAAATTCAGACTTAAATTGAAGAAAGTGGAGAAAACCACTTGACCATTCAGGTATGACCTAAATCAAATCCCTTATGATTATACAGTGGAAGTGAGAAATAGATTTAAGGGATTAGATCTGATAGACAGAGTGCCTGATGAACTATGGACAGAAGTTCATGACATTGTACAGGAGACAGGGATCAAGACCATCCCTATGGAAAAGAAATGCAAAAAAGCAAAATGGCTGTCTGGGGAGGGCTTACAAATTGTTGTGAAAAGAAGAGAAGCAGAAAGGAAAGGAAAAAAGGAAAGATATAAGCATCTGAATACAGAGTTCCAAAGAATAGCAAGGAAAGATAAGAAAGCCTTTCTCAGCAATCAGTGCAAACAAATAGAGGAAAAGAACAGA
The DNA here is from genome assembly GCA_006410935.1 of Redunca redunca. Classification (NCBI taxonomy): domain Eukaryota; kingdom Metazoa; phylum Chordata; class Mammalia; order Artiodactyla; family Bovidae; genus Redunca; species Redunca redunca. The sequence continues at coordinate 322,778 of SJYQ01000614.1, read as the reverse complement.
ATGGGAAAGACTAGAGATATTTTCAAGAAAATTAGAGATACCAAGGGAACATTTCATGCAAAGATGGGCTTGATAAAGGACAGAAATGGTATGGACCTAACGGAAGCAGAAGATATTAAGAAGAGGTGGCAAGAATATACAGAAGAACTGTACAAAAAAGATCTTCACGACCCAGATAATCACGATGGTGTGATCACTCACCTAGAGCCAGACATCCTGGAATGTGAAGTCAAGTGGGCCTTAGAAAGCATCACTACGAACAAAGCTAGTGGAGGTGATGGAATTCCAGTTGAGCTATTTCAAATCCTGAAAGATGATGCTGTGAAAGTGCTGCACTCAATATGCCAGCAAATTTGGAAAACTCAGCAGTGGCCACAGGACTGGAAAAGGTCAGTTTTCATTCCAATCCCAAAGAAAGGCAATGCCAAAGAATGCTCAAACTACCGCACAATTGCACTCATCTCACATGCTAGTAAAGTAATGCTCAAAATTCTCCAAGCCAGGCTTCAGCAATACGTGAACCGTGAACTTCCTGATGTTCAAGCTGGTTTTAGAAAAGGCAGAGGAACCAGAGATCAAATTGCCAACATCCGCTGGATCATGGAAAAAGCAAGAGAGTTCCAGAAAAACATCTATTTCTGCTTTATTGACTATGCCAAAGCCTTTGACTGTGTGGATCACAATAAACTGTGGAAAATTCTGAAAGAGATGGGAATACCAGACCACCTGACCTGCCTCTTGAGAAATCTGTATGCAGGTCAGGAAGCAACAGTTAGAACTGGACATGGAACAACAGACTGGTTCCAAATAGGAAAAGGAGTACGTCAAGGCTGTATATTGTCACCCTGCTTATTTAACTTCTATGCAGAGTACATCATGAGAAACGCTGGACTGGAAGAAACACAAGCTGGAATCAAGATTGCCGGGAGAAATATCAATAACCTCAGATATGCAGATGACACCACCCTTATGGCAGAAAGTGAAGAGGAACTAAAAAGCCTCTTGATGAAAGTGAAAGAGGAGAGTGAAAAAGTTGGCTTAAAGCTCAACATTCAGAAAATGAAGATCATGGCATCTGGTCCCATCACTTCAGGGCAAATAGATGGGGAAACAGTGGAAACAGTGGCAGACTTTATTTTTGGGGGCTCCAAAATCACTGCAGATGGTGATTGCATCCATGAAATTAACAGACTCTTACTCCTTGGAAGGAAAGTTATGACCAACCTAGATAGCATATTGAAAAGTAGAGACATTACTTTGCCAAGAAAGGTCCATTTAGTAAAGGCTATGGTTTTTCCAGTGGTCATGTATGGATGTGAGAGTTGGACTGTGAAGAAAGCTGAGTGCCAAAGAATTGATGCTTTTGAACTGTGGTATTGGAGAAGACTCTTGAGAGTCCCTTGGACTGCAAGGAGATCCAACCAGTCCATTCTAAAGGAGATCAGTTCTGGGTGTTCATTGGAAGAACTGATGCTGAGGCTGAAACTCCGATACTTTGGCTACCTCATGTGAAGTGTTGACTCATTGAAGAAGACCCTGATGCTGGGAGGGATTGGGGGCAGGAGGAGAAGGGGACGACTGAGGATGAGATGGCTGGATGGCATCACCGACTCGATGGACATGAGTTTGAGTGAACTCCGGGAGTTGGTGATGGACAGGGAGGCCTGGCATTCTGTGATTCATGGGGTTACAAAGAGTCGGACACCACTGAGTGACTGAACTGAACTTAACTGAAATGAACAGAATTTCCCTGTTAAATTTCATTAAGTGGTTAAGACTCTGTACTCCCAATGCAGGGGATATGGGTTCTCTCCCTGGTTGGGGAACTAAGATCTCACATGCCATGGGGCAACCATAGTTTTCACCACAACTACTGAACCTGCTCACTGTAGATCCCGCATGCTGCAACGAAGACCAAGCACAGCCAAAAAATCAAAGAGACAGTAGCTTATTTTATCAACAGAAGCCCCCAAAGGGGAGGCAGGAAAGGGACGATAGCCAAAACACAGTACGGTTTTCAGGCAGTAACCACCTGGGCACCTGTGCTCAGCCCTGCTGGGGACTGTAGGAAGACAGGACAGAACACATCCCTGAGTTATGCCTCCTAAGGAGGAAGAAACTGGTATTTATCCTCCAGATCCTGTCTATTATCACCGAGGGCTGTTCCCAGAACACTAACCCCCTGAATCCCTAGCCTGCCCAGTTTGTGGGCCAGGAGAGAGCTTCTGGGCAGAGAGGGGCGGGTGCTTGCTTTCGGTTGCAGCAGGTATGAAATGGAAGGGTGAATGCCGAAGGGGTATGCTTGGAGCTCCAATAGTGTCTGTTATATTTAGAATGTCCTGTGTTGTCAGGCTATAAGGTTGGGACTGGAGGCATTCAGATCCGGGGCAGGTAGTTGTGGGGTCATGGTAACCGTGAAGGGGCAAGTACTCATCAGTAATTCTCAGGCAGGCACAGTTCATCTGTGTGGTCAGTGGTCTCCATGACACCCATCGCTGGCTTCCATGAGTGTTGGATGCTCCAGGCTTACAGCTGCCCCTTTCCCCGGTGATGGACCATGGCTGGTGGAGCCACTTGACCAAGGGCTTATAAACATGAGGGCACAGCCCACGACCAGTGACTCAGAGCCTTGACTGAGCACCACTCGAGAGGCTTGCTCCTTCCATCTATAACAACAATCGTCTGTTTATACCCCAAGTGGTGTTGATGCTGTCTGTGCTTTTTGGTCTCAGTGTTTGCCATCCATGAGAATGTCTCTCTGAAATGCTATATAACAGGTTCACAGGCCCTGAGAAGACCACCAGATACCAGCAGAGCAGGTGGGTGAATGGAGTTTATATGGCTGTATTTGGGCCCAGAGTGCATACTATTAATACATCCTAAGGGAGTTCCTGGTGGCTCAGATGGTAGAGAATCTGCCTGCAATGCAAGAGACTGGAGTTCAATCCCTGGATCAGGAAGATCCCCTGCAGAAGGGAATGGCAACCCATTCCAGTATTCTTGCCCGTAGAATTCCATGGACAGAGGAGCCTGGTGGGCTACAGTTCATAGGGTCACAAAAAGTCAGACACAACTGAGCCAATAACACTTTCGTTTCACTTTCAAGCCAGGGACAGAAGGAAATGCCCATATTTTTACATGAGGAAGATCTATTATCCCCATTTTAGAGGTAAGAGTACTAAGCCCATTTCTTTTATTAACTTGCATGAGCTCATATAACTTGTCAGTTGGTAGATTTGGGATTTGAATCAGGCCTTTCTAGACACAGGCCCACGTCTTCTCTACCACAGCACACTGTTGCTCAAAGAGAACTTCATGTATGACTGGAAATGTGGGGCAGGGAAACTTGGTAATGCTCTGCGATTGGCAGACCCGACTCACATATACCAGTGGAGGGTCCCTGTGACTCCTTGCTCATGGAGGCTGATCACCTTGATTCTCATGGTGAGTTCAGTCCAGTCTCTTATTCATAATTTAGAAAGGCCTCCTAGCATCTTGGGGCTGGGATAATGCATGCTGTTAATCATCAATGTAATATCAAGAAAGATTCCTTCATTGGAAGGCCTGTTGAACTCATGTTATCAGACAAGAAACATGGTCTCCATGTGAGGCTTCTCTGTTTCAGATACAGGAGGGCTCAAAAACCACGGGGTCTACAGATGGTTTCAGGAAGTGACTGTGTCTTCTCTAGGCTTTTTACCCGACTTTCATTTAAATTCTACAAACATTTGCTGAGCACCTACCATGTGCCAGACACAACACGAGGCCCTGGGGAGACTATAGAGATAAAGAAGATGTCTTGCTTTCTTTCTTTGTAGAGAAGCTTAGCAAATAAACAAGCAAGTATTACATGTGGCAGAAAGAATCAAGGGCTAATTAGTCATTCCTGCACCCAGCTGTGGGAACCCAGAAGGACAAGTGGTTAATTCTGACTGCAGGGGATTTGGAAGTGACATTGAAGGATGAACACAATGCTGATAGACAAGAAGAAGGGCTCGATCTGATCTATTTACTGCTGCAGCAACAACAGAAAAGAGGAAGCAGCCATTCTTAAACAGTTTTCTGACAGGAGAACTACATGTATACGTTAGCGTGTATAGCTCTTTTTGTGGAGAAAAGATTCACTGAGATGCAAGGGAAAGAAATATCTCATGCCTGGCAGGACTTCAGCCAGACTAATTATTAGGTTTATCTTCAGTTTCCCCATGACTTAGTCTTAAGGGACTGGCCTCCCACCTGCACGGCACAAAGCCATGACAGAGTGATTTTACTAATATTTCTGATCATCTGCATAACTTATTATGTGGCAATTATCTGGACCAAGTATGTCCTGTTGCAGTGTGGATCTTAGGTAGCTGACATAGATGGCTGACACTTGATTATTTCAGTTTAACAGACCCAGGCTGTGTTTATGTTGAGTGGAAAAATAATAACTGATTTACAAAAAACTGTCACTCTGTGCTTCTGCTTGTTCATTCAAAAGGGATTTGGTAGGATTCTGTTTGTAAGCAGGAAAGGAAGAGAACACTATTGCCCCAGTTTTCATGGCAGAGAGTAATGGGAAGTGACAGCCTAGAGGCAGGCTGGAAAGATGATAGCAGAGAGAGCTCCTGGGTAAATGAGAAGGAGAGTGATATTTATTGAACACCTGCTATGTTCTGGGCACCATTCTAAGCATGTTTTATGTATGGTTTCATTAATTCTGGAAAGATAAAATGGAATTGTACTTGTAAAAGTGCTTTCTCACATGCTCTACAAATGGGTATAATTAGTATTTTCCTCTATTGTAGAGCCTCCTAAGATTTATTTGAGACCATTCCCTGCTTTCCATTATCAGAAGTAAATTTATGTTGAAGCACTAGCAGGCTTTCTCTCACTCAGCACTCTTAAGTAGGAAAAGCTGATGGGAGAAGTAGGCGGGTTGGCTCATGGGACTGTGGGATTGTGTTCTGGAAGGGGTCTTTTTTAGGTTCTTGTTTTCAGTTCCTTCTTTGCCTCTGATCTTATGAGCTGCTGGCATGGCCTCAACATGCTCTCAGAGGTGAGCAGTCACTTTTCCTTGGCCATGTGGTCTCATCCACATTGGGGATTAGTCTGGTCTCATCCAGGTGGGGATTAGTCTGGTTCCTTTAGTTTTGGGAAATGGACTCCTGGTATCCTGTCCATCTTGTTTCATTGTGGAAAAGTTGTGCTCAGATGTGATTTCTAATTTCATTTAGATGTACCAGTCCACTAGACATTGGATCTCAGTGCAGCATTTAAACAGAAATGGTCTGCTGGTTGAGAGTTGGTCAGTGGAAATGGACCACCTGTTCTACAGCTCACAGGGGCTAACACAGGTTTCTTCCCTGGAACCAGAAACAGTCAGGATTCTCCAGGGGATCTTCCCGACCCAGGGATTGGACCCAGTTCTTGTGCATTGTAGGCAGGTTCTTTACCATCTGGGCCAACAGAGAAGCCTGATCAGGGTTCTACTAGGGAGCAAATGTCTGATATGGTACTATTTAAACTCCTAGGATTGGAATGTACCTCAGAGCCAGTCTCTCTCTTACCATATTCATCCCTCAAAGAAAAGTGAAAGAAGACCTGATTAGGATTGTACTTTGTATAAAGAAGGCACAAGCAGAGAAGCTGGAAGAACCATAGGGACATCTCACTTTCCTTGACTTCTGTTTTGCATCAGCCTCTCTCACTATGTATTTTGAAGTCTTTAGTGGTTTTCACCATTTAGAGCCAAGTCTTAGTTCCTAAGTGTAGCCTTAAGATGCTTCACCAGATGCCCCTACCAAACCCTCCAGTCTTCTCTCTCTTTCATTAATCCCCTTTGGGTAAACCCTACAATGTAGCCAATTTGTATTTATGTCTCTTCTCTTCCAAATTTTTGTCTTAACATTCTCACTGCCTATGATACCTTCTTTTTCTTGGTGTATCCAAGTCCAGTTCCTCCTTTCCATTTCCTCTCAACTGGGATCATACCCTTCCAGGAAGCCTTTTCAGCTCCATCCTTTCTTGTCTCCAGGCATCCCCTTTCTTTCTGAAATATGTCAGTCTCAGAACCCTGCACCCAAAGCACTTCACCTTCATTTTGGCAGGCTTTACACTATGTGATATTTGATTCTTATTTAGGTATGTATCATCAAATTTTATAGATAAAATTTTTACTACTCACCCATCTTTCAAGACAAGTCTAAGCAAGGCTTTTTGCAGTTTTGCTTTACTTGATATTAGTTAGATCTCAGGATTATTTGAGACCCTGTGTGATAACACATTATAATCTCATGGCTGAGTCAAGGTGCAGAAAAAGAGACCAGACACATTGAGTCAGGCCTGGGTCTGAGTCCCACTTCTGCTATTTTCCATTTCAGTGATGTTGCGCCAGTTATTTAACCTTTTAGAAACTCAGTTTCTGCTCTTCCAAGAAAACAACCACACTTAGTATGGTTGGTCATTGCAGTAGCTTTGAATTGTGCCCCGCCCCCCAAATGTGTCCATATGCTAAGCCTGGGAACCTGGGAATGGGGTTTTATTTGGAAACAGATTTTCCAGATGTGGTTGAGTTAAGAGTCCTGAGGAAAGGAGCTCATCTTGGATGTTTTGGGTGTGCCTTAAATCCAATGACAGGTATTCATGTAAGAAAGACATAGGGCAGTCCTAAGATGGTGGAGGAATAGGAAAGGGAGACCACTTTCTCCCCCACACATTCATCGAAAGATCATTTGAATGCTGAACAAATTCCACAAAACAACTTCTGAACACTGGTGGAGGACATCAGGCACCCAGAAAGGCAGCCCATTCTCTTTGAAAGGAGATGTTTTATCATTGGTGCTGTATGGATGGTGAAGTCTTAAAGCTGCTGTAAGAATAAGACTGAAAGCCAGAGGCAGGAGGCTTAAATCGAGAACTTCAGAACTCCAGAAAACTCCTGACTTCAGGGAACATTAATCGACAAGAGCTCATTCAAAAGCCTCTGTACCTACACTGAAACCAAGCTCCACCCAAGAGTCAACAAGCTACAGAGCAAGACATACCAAGCTAATTCTCCAACAACACAGGAACATAACCCTGAGCATTAAAATACAGGTGGCCAAAAGTCACACCAAACACACAGACACCTCAAAACTCACTACTGGATACTGCATTGCACACCAGAGAGAGGAGATCCAGCTTCATCTACCAGAACACCGACACACGCTTCCCTAACTAGGAAACTTTGACAAGCCACTCGTCCAACCCCACCTACAGGGAGGAACCTCCACAATAAAGAGGAACCACAAACTACCAGTGTACAGAAAGGGCACCCCAAACACAGCAATCTAAACAAGATGAAAAAGCAGAGAAATATTCAGCAGGTAAAGAAACATGATAAATGGCTACCATACCAAACAAAACAGGAGGAGATGGGAGTCTACCCAAAAAAGAAATCAGAATAATGATAGCAAAAATGACCCAAAATCTTGAAAACAAAATGGAGTTACAGATGTATAGTCTGTAGACAAGGATTGAGAAGATGCAAGAAATGTTTAACAAGGACCTAGAAGAAATAAAAAATAATCAGTAAATAATGAATAATGCAATAACAGATCAAAGACACTCTGGAGGGAATCAACAATAGAATAACTGAGCCAGAAGATAGGATAAGTGAGGTAGAAGATAGAATGGTGGAAATAAATGAAACAGGAAAAGAGAAAAGGGAATTAAAAGAAATGAGGACAACTTCAGAGACATCTGGAACAATGTCAAACACCCCAACATTTGAGTCATAGGAGTACCAGAAGAAGAAGACAAAAAGAAGGACCATGGGAAAATACTTGAGGAGATAATAGTTGAAAACTTCCCTAAAATGGGGAAGGAAATAGCCACCCAAGTCCAAGAAGCCCAGAGAGTCCCAAACAGGGTAAACCTGAGGCAAAACACCCCAAGACACATATTAATCAAATTAATGAAGATCAAACACAAAGAACAAGTATTAAAAGCAGCAAGTATGAAAGGGGAAATTAACAGTAACACAGTAATAGTGGGATACTTTAATACCCTACTCACACCTATGGATAGATCAACTAAACAGAAAATTAGCAAGGAAACACAAACTTTAAATGATACAACGGACCAGTTAGACCTAATTGATATCTGTAGGACATTTCACCCCAAAACAATGAATTTCACCCTTTTCTCAAGTACACACAGAGCCTTCTCCAGGATAGATCATATCCTGGGCTATAAATCTAGCCTTGGTAAATTCAAAAAAATTGAAATCATTCCAAGCATCTTTTCTCATCTTACAATGAGGTAAGATTAGATGTCAACTACAGGAAAAGCCTTTGACTGTGTGGATCACAATAAACTGTGGAAAATTCTGAAGGAGATGGGAATACCAGACCACCTGACCTACCTCTTGAGAAACCTATATGCATGTCAGAAAGCAACTGTTAGAAACTGGACATGGAAAAACAGACTGGTTCCAAATAGGAAAAGGAGTACGTCAAGGCTGTATATGTCATCCTGCTTATTTAATTTATATGCAGGGTACATCATGAGAAATGCTGGGCTGGAAGAAGCACAAGCTGGAATCAAGATTGCCAGGAGAAATATCAATAACCTCAGATATGCAGATGACACCACCCTTATGGTAGAAAGTGAAGAGAAACTAAAGAGCCTCTTGATGAAAGTGAAAGAGGAGAGTGAAAAAGTTGGCTTAAAGCTCAACATTCAGAAAATGAAGAATGGCATCTGGTCCCATCACTTCATGGGAAATAGATGGGGAAACAGTGGAAACAGTGTCAGACTTTATTTTTGGGGGCTCCAAAATCACTGCAGATGGTGATTGCATCCATGAAATTAAAAGACACTTACTCCTTGGAAGGAAAGTTATGGCCAACCTAGATAGTATATTCAAAAGCAGAGACATTACTTTGCCAACAAACGTCCATTTAGTCAAAGCTAAAGCAGAGACATTACTTTGCTGACTAAGGTCCGTCTAGTCAAGGCTATGGGTTTTCCTGTGGTCATGTATGGATGTGAGAGTTGGACTATGAAAGCTGAGCGCTGAAAAATTGATGCTTTTGAACTGTGGTGTTGGAGAAGACTCTTGAGAGTCCCTTGGACTGCAAGGAGATCCAACCAGGCCATTCTGAAGGAGATCAGCCCTGGGATTTCTTTGGAAGGAATGATGCTAAAGCTGAAACTCCAGTACTTTGGCCATCTCATGTGAAGAGTTGACTCACTGGAAAAGACTTTGATGCTGGGAGGGATTGGGGGCAGGAGGAGAAGGGGATGACAGAGGATGAGATGGCTGGATGGCATCACCGACTTGATGGACATGAGTTTGAGTGAACTCCGGGGGTTAGTGATGAACAGGGAGGCCTGGTGTGCTGTGATTCATGGGGTTGCAAAGAGTCAGACACGACTGAGCGACTGCACTGAACAGGAATAAAACTATTAAAAATACAAACATATGGAGGTTAAACAACACACTTTTGAATATCCAACAAATCACAGATGAAATGAAATAAGAAATCAAAATATGCATAGAAACGAATGAAAATGAAAACACAACAACCCCAAACCTATAGGTTTCAGTAAAAGCAGTGCTAAGGGAAAGGTTCATAGCAATACTGGAGAAGGCAGTGGCAACCCACTCCAATACTCTTGCCTGGAAAACCCCATGGACGGAGGGGCCTGGTAGGCTCCAGTCTATGAGGTCGTGAAGAGTCGGACACAACTGAGTGACTTAACTTTCACTTTCATGCATTGCAGAAGGAAATGGCAACCCACTCCAGTGTTCTTGCCTGGAGAATCCCAGGGATGACAGAGCCTGGTAGTCTGCCGTCTATGGGGTCACACAGAGTCAGACACTACTGAAGTGACTTAGCAGCAGCAGCAGCATAGCAATACAAACTTACCTCAAGAAACAAGAGAAAAATCAAATAAACAACCTAACTCGACACCTAAAGCAACTAGAAAAAGAAGAGATGAAGACCCCCAGGGTTAGTAGAAGAAAAGAAATCTTAAAAATTAGGAGACAGAGGAGACCATAGCAAAAATGAACAAAACTCAAAGCTGGTTCTTTGAGAAGATAAATAGACAAACCATTAGCCAGACTCATCAAGAAAAAAAGGGCAAAGAATCAAATCAATGAAATTAGAGATGAAAATGGAGAAATCACAACAGACAATACGGAAGTACAAAGAGTCATAAGAGACGACTATTAGCAAGTATATGCCAATAAAATGGACAACTTGGAAGAAATGGACAAATTCTTAGAAAAGTAACTTTCCAAAACTGAACCAGGAAGAAATAGAAAATCTTAAGAGACCTATCACAAGCACAGAAATCAAAACTGTAAGCAGAAATCTGCCAACAACAAAAAAAGCCCAGGACCAGATGGCTTCACAGCTGAATTCTACCAAAAATTTAGAGAAGAGCTAATACTTATCCTACTCAAACTCTTCCAGAAATTTGCAGAGTAAGTTTAACTTCCAAATTCATTCTATGAGGCCAGCATCACCCTAATATCAAGACCAGACCAAGATGCCACAAAAACAGAAAACTACAGGCCAATATCACTGATGAACATAGATGCAAAAATCCTTAACAAAATTCTAGCAAACAGAATCCAACAACATGTTAAAAAGATCATGCATCATGACCAAGTGGGCTTTATCCCAGGGATTCAAGGATTCTTCAACATGTGCAAATCAATAAATGTGTACACCACAGTAACAAATTGAAAAATAAAAGCCATATGATTATCTCAAAAGATGCAGAGAAAGCCTTTGACAAAATTCAACACCGATTTATGATAAAAAAAACTCTCCAGAAAGCAGGCATAGAAGGAACATACCTCAGCATAATAAAAGCCATATATGATAAACCCACAGCAAACATTATCTTCAGTGGTGAAAAATTGAAATCATTTCCCCTAAAGTCAGGAACAAGAGAAGTGTGCCCACTCTCACCACTACTATTCAACATAGTTTTGGAAGTTTTGGCCACAGCAATCAGAGCAGAAAAAGAAAGGAATCCAGATTGGAAAAGAAGAAGTAAAACTCTCACTGTTTGCAGATGACATGATCCTCTACATAGAAAACCCTAAAGACTCCACCAGAAAATTACCAGAGCTAATCAATGAATATAGTAAAGTTGCAGGATATAAAATCAACACACAGAAATCCCTTGCATTCCTATACACTAATAATGAGAAAGTAGAAAAAGAAATTAAGGAAACAATTCCATTCACCATTGCAATGAAAAGAATAAAATACTTAGGAATATATCTACCTAAAGAAACTAAAGACCTATATATAGAAAATTATAAAACACTGATGAAAGAAATCAAAGAGGTCACTAATAGGTGGAGAAATATACCATGTTCATGGATCGGAAAAATCAATATTGTGAAAATGAGTACACTACCCAAAGCAATCTACAGATTCAATGCAATCCCTATCAAGCTACCAATGATATTTTCCAGAGAACTAGAACAAATAATTTCACAATTTTTATGGAAATACAAAAAACCTCGAATAGCCAAAGCAGTCTTGAAAAAGAAAAATGGAACTGGAGGAATCAACCTGCCTGACTTCAGGCTCTACTACAAAGCCACAGTCATCAAGACAGTATGGTACTGGCACAAAGACAGAAATATAGATCATTGGAACAAAATAGAAAGCCCAGAGATAAATCCATGTACCCCTGGACACCTTATCTTTGACAAAGGAGGCAAGAATATATAATGGATTAAAGACAATCTCTTTAACAAGTGGTGCTGGGAAAACTGGTCAACCACTTGTAAAAGAATGAAACTAGAACACTTTCTAACACCACACACAAAAATGAACTCAAAATGGGTGAAAGATCTAAATGTAAGACCAGCAACTATAAAACTCCTAGAGGAAAACATAGACAAAACACTCTTGGATGTAAATCATAGTAGGATCCTTTATGACCTACCTCCCAGAGTAATGGAAATAAAAGCAAAAATAAACAAATGGGACCTAATTAAACTTAAAAGCTTTTGCACAATGAAGGAAACTATAAGCAAGGTGAAAAGACAGCCTTCAGAATGGGAGAAAATAATAGCAAACAAAGCAACTGACAATTAATCTAAAAATATACAAGCAGCTCTTGCAGCTCAATTCCAGAAAAATAAACAACTCAATCAAAAAATGGGCCAAAGAACTAAACAGACATTTCTCCAAAGAAGACATACAGATTGCTACCAAACACATGAGAAGATGTTCAACATCATGCATTATTAGAGAAATGCAAATCAAAACCAAAATGAGGTACCATCTCACACAGGTCAGAATGGCTGCTATCAAAAAGTCTACAAACAATAAATACTGGAGAGGGTGTAGAGAAAAGGGAACCCTCTTACATTGTTAGTGGGAATGCAAACTAGTACAGCCACTATGGAGAACAGTGTGGAGATTCCTTAAAAAACTGGAAATAGAACTGCCATACGACCCACTGATCCCACTGCTGGACATACACACTGAGGAAACCAGAATTGAAAGAGACACGTGTACCCCAATGTTCATCACAGCACTGTTTACAATAGCCAGGACATGGAAGCAACCTAGATGTCCACTGGCAGATGAATGGATAAGAGAGCTGTGGTACATATACACAATGGAATATTACCCAGCGGTTAAAACGAATGCATTTGAATCAGTTCTAATGAGGTGGATGAAACTGGAGCCTATTATACAGAATGAATTAAGTCAGAAATAAAAATACCAATGCAGTATATTAATGCATATATATAGAATTTATAAAGATGGTAATGATGACCCTGTATGTGAGACAGCAAAAGAGACATTGCTGTAAAGAACAAACTTTTGGACTCTGCAGGAGAAGGCGAGGGTTGGATGATTTGAGAGCATAGCATTGAAATATGTATATTATCATATGTGAAATAGATTGCCAGTCCAGGTTCGATGCATGAGACAGGGTGCTCAGGGTTTGTGCACTTGGATGACCCTGAAGGATGGGATAGGGAGGGAGGTGGGAGGGGGGTTCAGGATGGGGAACATGTGTACACCCATGGCTGATTCATGTCCTTGTATGGCAAAACCCATTACAATATTGTAAAGTAATTAGCCTCCAATTAAAATAATAAAAGAAAAAGAAACATGTAGAAGGGTATTGGATACAGAGGATGAGGCAATGTGTAGGTGGAGGTGGAGATGGGAATGGAGGTGTGATGCCAGCACAAATGAGAAGCCAGCAACCATGAGAAGCTAGAATAAGCCTGGAGTGGCCTCCCCTAGGGCCTCCAGAGGGACTGTGTCCCTGGTGACACTTTCATTTTTAGACTTCTGGCTTCCAGAACAGCGAGAGATTAATTTCTGTTGTTAAACCACCTACTTCATGATCATTTGTGACAGTAGCTTTAGAAAATGAATATAATCTTTATTATGCCATTTTGCTCTCTGTCTACTTTATGAAATTTTGAGTTCTTTTCAAAGGCAGGGATGTACCTCATTCCCTCCCCGCACCCAGACCACCTACTCCTGGGGCTGGCTCAGTGTCTGTAGTAATATTTGGTTGACATGTTGTGCAGACCATATTCTATGACTCACCCTAAAATAGACCCTGTGGAACTGAGATTGTTGTCACTAAAAATGTAGAAAACCTTTAAAAAAGGAAAGAATTAGAGAAATATTTAGAGTAAGAAAATTCCTGTACTTTTAAGAATTTATGCTCCGAAGTGTTTTTCCTTTATCCATTTATTATCAGTCTCAAAGATCTGGGACAGTCTTAATGTATAATTTAGATCAGAGGCAATGGGATTTCTTTCATTTTCCTTTAGTCATCAATTAGCATTTATCAGGCCCTTACTCTATTCAGAGGCTGGTGCAGCATCAGACACTCTTGGTATCCACTTCTGAGTTTCTTGACTGACTATCAACCTCTAACTCCTATGACTCACACAGAGAGTATCCACCCTGTTCTGGGGAGACTGCATCCCCCCTCTATTGGAATAGGGCTTTGTCCATGGTGCTGAATAGTCACACACATACTATACTGCTGTTTTGTATAGTGCTATACAAAATATAGTTATAGTGCAGTAACTATACAAAATATACACCTGCAGCAGCAGGCAAGTAGGTCATTACAGTAAGATGTTTATTTAATATAAAGAAGGATTTCTAGAACTCTTCAAATATCCCATTCATTCATGTTTCCTCCAAATAGTTATAGATCCAGTCCTCTGTCCAAGCACTCTAATAGGTGCCAGAGAAAATGGATCCTGTGATGGAAGTTGCTTCTGTCTAATGTGGGAGACAAGCACCCGCTTATAATAGATAAAGGGTCATGTTAAAATAGGTGGATTTGGGTTACCAAGGATAATGGGGTCATATCCATAGAAACATGAAAGAATTTGAATGTGTTTTGTTTCCATTTGCTTGTTCATTTTTTACTCACTCATTCCTTCATTCAGTATCAATCACCTGGGGCAGTAGTCAGTTCTCAGCCCTTATGGGGGATTGAGTCATGGCAGCCAGAGGTCCTTTTCTCACGGAGTTCTATCTGTAGTACTTGGATATTTGATATTGATGATATCTCATTCCCGTACAGTTCTAAGGTTCTAGATTTCCATGATGTAAAGTGAAAGGAACAGAGAATAGGCCAAAGGAAGGAAAGGGGATTTCTATTAAGAAGTGCTCAATTCTATTTATGTTATCTCATCTAATTTCCCCAGAAGTCTATGGAACCTGGTGGAATTTTCTGATTTTACCAGTAAGGTAGAAGATATTAATAAAAATTCAATAGCTTCCTCAAGGCCACATAGCTAGCAAATGGAAGAGTTGAGATCCTAACAATCCTAGCTACATTCAAAACCTGAAGATATTCTGAATTATCCCCCATAGAATCAGACATTGTATGTACTGCTACATATGAGGCTAGGGTATAGTAAGGCTCTCTCACACCTCAGTTACTAAACACTTTGTGTGCAGGGTAATGTCTCTGTGAGTTGTGACATACTAAGGCCACTGTAGATGCTGTCCAATAACTTAAATACCCATAAACACTGGCAATCAGGGGCTTGAGGATGAGGGTTGACTGTTAGCTTTTCCTTTGGCGAAGGACCTGGTATCAATTTCTAGGAGGCACTGGGCTCAGTGACAGCTGTCCTAAGTTGTAACTCTTTCTGTTTTTTACTGAAATAACTCATCATGATGTTCTATTTGTCACTTGTCAAGGAAATCAATATAGTCTAGACTTGTTACCTTGCCAAGATCTGTATTGGACAATTTATAGTACAAAGAAAGTCTAACAAAAGAGCAGAAGGGGCAGAGCTGATGCAAGTATCTCAGTCTCCCTGTAAAACATTGAGGCTTTAGAGCCTTCTTCCAATGGTGGGGGCAAATAAGGGTGAAGCTGAGTTGTCCTTGGCAAAACAAAGGAAGGGAGGACATTTCCAAAAATAAAGGGGTTGAGAAGAGGAAAAAGGAGATCTTCTTTAAAATAGGGATGATCATTTTTGCCTGGCAGTGCTGTTGTGAGTATCTGATGAGATGCTTAGTATTATGTTATGCATAGTGTCTGTCTAGTACAGTGCCTGGAACAAAAGAGATCATGAGTGAGGAGCTTCTAGGAGCTATAGAGGAACAGAGAGAAAACAAATGAGTAGAAATAGCATACCTGGCAACAGTGTGGATATCTTTAGTGCAGGAGTGAAAATAAGCAGACTGTCAACATGAAGGGTAGAATTGGCGTTTCATCTCCTTTGGCCTTTAGGTTGTTTCATTCATTCAAACATTTATTAAACAGCAAACACTGTGCTAGATGCTGGGGTTGTTGTTGTTCCGTCGTTAAGTCATGTCCAACTCATCTGCCACTCCATGGATTGTAGCCTGCCAGGCTCCTCTGTCCATGGGATTTCCTAGGCAAGAATATTGAAAATGGGTCGCCATTTCCTCCAGCAGCTCTTCCTGGACCAGGGGTTGAACATGTGGTTTGCAGGCAGATTATTTACCACTGAGCCACCAGGGAAGCCCAGGTGCTGGGGAAATGAAAGCAGATGATCAATGGTGCTGCCCTGCAGGACTGTAGAGTCCAGTTGTAGAGATAGACATAGACACACATTTGTGTTGGAGGCTGGTGGATACTGTTGCAGAGGTGGGAAAGGCTCAGGGTGGGGATGCTGTTCCCTCCATGAGCACAGGGTCCACCCTGTGATTGCTTCTTGCTCATCAAAGTAACAGGCATGTGGAAAAGGCTCAATAATATTAGCTGAATAAGTCAATTTTGAGTAAAAGAACTGGGTGCCGAAGGAAGGCTTTCTTGAGACCAAAATGTTTGTGCTAAGATACTTTACAAAAAATTACTGGAGTATATTTACTTCACCGTGTTGTGTTAGTTTCTGCTGTACAGCAGAGTGAGTCAGTTGTGCGTGTATACATGTCCCCTCTTTTTTGGATGTCCTTCCCATTTAGGTCACTACAGAACACTGAGTAGAGCTCCCTGGGCTGCACAGTAGGTTCTGATTAGTTATCTATTTTATATATACTATCAGTGGTGTATAGGTGTCAGTCCCAATCTCACAGTTCATCCCACTTCCCCTTATCCCTCCTTGATGTCCATGTGTTTGTTCTCTATGTCTGTATCTCTATTTCTGCTTTTTAAATAAGATCACCTATACTGATCTTTTCAGACTCCACATGTGCATGGTAATATATGATACCTGTCTTTCTCCTTCTGATGTAATTCACTTTGTCTGATAGTGTCTATGTCCACCCATGTCACTGCAAATGACCCAATTTCATTCCTTTTTATGGCTGAATAATATTCCAAGGGCATTTTGGTTGTTTCTATTTCCTGGTTACTGTAAATAGCACTGCAATGAACATTGGGGTGCTTATGTCTTTTTGAATTATGGTTTTCTCTAGGTATATGCCCAGTAGGACTGCCATCTGAGAGAAGATACTTAATGTCTAAAGATTAAGAATCTTCAGGGAAGATGAAGATGTATGCTTGTGTGTGTGTGTGTGTGTGTGTGTGTGTGGTGGGTGGTGGGGAGAGGTGCCAAACCAGTGAAGAAAGTGTGTGAAAGACCCTATAGGGGTCACTTGAGGACAGAGGCATTTGCACGTGGTTGGAGTACAGGGAGCTTTGGAAAATGAGGTTGAAATAGCAGATGGTGGTGAACTAAAATATTAGCCAATTCTACTGATTCCCTCATTCCTTCACTTAAAAGGTGTTTACTAAGTGCTTACCCCTGGCAAAAGCCTTAAAGATGTAATACCAAACCAGGCAAAAATCCCTCCTTTCAAGGAGTGTACATGCTCATAGTGGGGAGACAGACAGTGAAGATCATTGAGGACCATACACAGCATGTTCAATTGTAGTTAGTTATGAGTTTACAGAAAAGCTTCCCTGATAGCTCAGTTGGTAAATAATCCGCCTGCCATGCCGGAGACCCTGGTTCGATTCCTGGGTCGGAAGATCCACTGGAGAAGGGATAGGCTACCTACTCCAGTATTCTTGGGCTTCCCTTGTGGTTGAGCTGGTAAAGAATCTGCCTGTAATGCAGGAGACCTGAGTTTAACCCCTAGGTTTGGAAGATCCCCTGGAGAAGGGAAAGCCTACCCACTCCAGTATTCTGGGCTAGAGAATTCCAGTGGAATCACAAAGAGTCGGACATGACAGAGTGACTTTCACTTTATGGAAAAACCTGAGTGAATGAATATTCTGGACAACCCAATAAAATGGAGAAAAGTGAATCCTGGGAGAGAGATGTTGACAACTGGGGGGAAGGTATATGGAAGCAGAGCTCATATTACCTGGCAGTCACACATCCTACAATTCTGTTTTAGGATCTAAATTGACAAAGCCACGTGATGTTCTTCCCCAGGCACTCTGACTTTATTTTAATTTGTAGCTTTCATGTGAGGTCTGATGCCCTGAGTTTATAATTGCACGGGTAACTTCACAAGGTCCTCTGGACCCTTTTAGCCCTCTTTGGTCATCCTACATGTAACATCAGAGGCAGTTTGTTTTTCTTGTTTTAAAAAATCATGGGTTTATTACTAATTGTGACTTCTAAACACTGTCATTCATATTATAGAACTAGATTTCAATATGCACAAACCCTTCTACTAAATCTCTCATCTCAGCACCATTTAACACTGAATGTTTCTTATCCCTTAGAAAAGAAACCAAGTAGTGTTTCTCTTGTTTCCTGCTTTAGTAACAGGAAATCCTCAGTTGTGGTCTCCTTGTAGTCTAGTGATGGGATTGGAGGTGCAGTATCTCCAAACACCCCCATGCTCTACACCCCATGCTTGCTGTCATTGTTCTAACATGAAGTCCTTATCTGGGGAAAGAAGGGAAATAGCTGGGTTTTTTTTTTTAATTAATCATCTTAAATCCTTCTGGGTCAACGTAGGTATAAATAAATGAAAGAGCCTCCTAATTAGGATTGGGCTTTGTTCTGTTCTCTGATGTACTGTGAGAAGTTTCAGGTTATCGAATGAAAACAAAAGTTGCAGTTTTTAAAAAGGCAGCATATGAATCTGGTGATTTGCTCATTTTCATAGTTTCAGATAGTAATACCATGTGATAGAAAATCAACTCTATATATCCTTCAAAGAGCCGTCTTCAGATCCCCCAAAACTGTGGGGGTGGGCTCTGCTGTCCCGATGTTCCTCCACAATATCCCAACAAGGATGGGACTGCCAATGCTGAGGCTTTGGGGTTCTTCACTTACCCCCACCTCCTGCCTGTCTGTTATTCTTGTCTTCTCAATTTTCAACCTCTTCCTTACTGGTTCTCTTCCCTCAGTTTGCAAACATGCTCAAGGTTATCCTATGGTAACGAAAGGCAATAAAAGAAAAGAAACTGTTCGGCCACCATGTCCTACCGCTATCCTAGCTTTCTCCTCCCGTTCTCAGTATTACCTCTTGAAAGAGTTGCCTGTGTGCCCTCCTGTCCCTCGCTTTTCTGTCTTGTTGGCTCCCTATCGCATCACAATCTTGTTTGGCAGCCTTCTTCCATGACACACTCTATGGCGATTGCTCCTGTCGCGATGCCTGTGGCCTCTCTGTATCTTAAAGTAATCGTCATTTCATTTCTTGGCTGTATCCCCAGTGACTGTGGCTTCCTCTCCTTCTTCTTCCCTGGTTTCACTTTCCTTCTACCTGCTCTTTAACACCCCTTGATTTCAATTACTACCTTTAATTGTTATGCCCATAATGATTAGATCTATACTTAGAGCCCACATTTGTCTCTGGATCCATGTCTCTAGATCTGGTCATCTCTACAGTGGTCTTGGCTTCATTTGGTAACCACGTGGTTATGTTTATACTGGAATGTTTGCCCTTATATTGACAGTCTCAGCTTCCAACTTATCCAAAGAAGCACACAGTCTGGGCTGTACAAATCTCCAACCCAGCCCCCTGTCTCCTCCAGATTCCAGATGTCTTCTTTTACAAGGTGACCAAGGTGTTCTTGGGATGATGTCTCATCTGCTTGCAGAGGGGGCCAGGAGTCGCTGGATTGTTATGCTCCATACCGATCCTATGGCTCCCTGTGGCAGGGACTGCCTAGCTTTACATCAAGCCCATTTTTAAAAAAAATTTGGGCAACATAGTTGGACTGCATTTACCCACCTGCTTGCAGTGACTGGAATGGAATATAACAGTTGGAATGTGATATAAGTTTTCAGACTAGATTGGTGAGCACCTCCTTGGAGATTTTCCATTTCTTCTCTTTGTTTCTCATCAGCGGAATGGGGAAGACTCAGGCCCTAAAGGAGGGTGGAGGTAAAATAACTGCATCATGCAGAGCCTATCCTTTTGTCCTGACTTTAACTGAACTTTCCAGGGCGAGAAATCAGCATATTGTAGTAAGCCACCAAAATGTGGGGGTTTGCATATTATAGAAGCTGTTGCTGTTCATTCGCTAAGTGTCTTACTCTCTGCAATCCCATGGACTGCAGCACGCCAGACTTCACTGTCCTTCACTATCTCCTGGAGTTTGCTCAAATTCATGCCCATTGAGTCTGTGATGCCATCCAACCATCTCATCCTCTGTTGTCCCCTTCTCCTCCTGCCTTCAGTCTTTCCCAGCATCAGGGTCTTCACAGTCAGTTCTTCACATCAGGTGGCTAAAGTATTGGAACTTCAACTTCAGCATCAGTTCTTCCAATGAATATTCAGGATTGAAAAGTATTGGAACTTCAACTTCATCATCAGTCCTTCCAATGAACATTCAGGATTGATTTCCTTCAGGACTGACTGACGTGATCTCCCTTATCGTCCAGGGGACTCTCAAGAGTCTTCTCCATCATCACAATTTGAAAGCATCAGTTCTTCAGTGCTCAGCCTTCTTTATGGTCCAACTCTTTAGCTTATCTTAAATAACATACCTCTTTTTCCTAATAGTTAACAATATAACTTAATATGCCCAGTAAATTCACCTTTATGAATTAATTTCATACTCTCACAAACTATATAAAATATGTTTGTATTATTAATGCGTTTTTGAAAATGAGGAAATGGAGGCCAGAGAAGTTGAGCCACTTGATTATGGGGTCTTAGATCCACACAGTCTGCCCTCAGAGTACTGCCCTTGACCCCTACACAGAAGTTCAAAAGAGACATGTAGATGGAAGAATAGTGACTCCCCACAACCTGTGAACCTGTTACTTTACACGACCAAAGGGACTCTGTTGATTTGATTGAAATAAGGCTCTGGAGATGGGGAGATGGCACTAGATTATCTGGGTGGACTCTTCATAAGGCCCTCCCAATGCAAGGGATCCAAGTTCAATCCCTGGTCAGGAATCTAGATCCCACATGCTGCGACTAAAGATCCACATGCCACAATGAAGACTGAAGGTCCCACAGCCAAATACATAAATGTTATCTTTAAAAAAAGTGGAAGAAGGACATGGACGAGAAGATCAGAATGATGCTGTCTGGGAAGGACTCACTCCACTGTCCTGGCTTTGAAGATGGGAGCCGAAGGTCATGGCAGCCCCAAGAACTGGAAGGACAAGGAGGCAGGTAGTCCCTGGAGCCTCCAGGAGATGTGCAACCCTGATGACGTCTTGACGGTAGTCCACGGAAGCCACTGACAGTCTGCTGACCTACACAACTGTAAAGTAATACAGCTTGTTGTTTTAAGTTTGTGCTAATTTGTTACAACAGCAACAGGAAGCCAGTATAACAGAGGAAAGTCTTCTCTCACTGGGTATGCCATTCAAATTTCTTGCAAGTTTCTGAAAAAGCAAGCTTGGAGTTATGATAATCCTACTCAATTAGGAGACTATCAATACCTACTGTGCCCTGTTTCTTTTATTTTGTTTTCAGTTTAAGGCAGCAGAAGTATTTTTCCTTTTAATTATTCATAAAATTTATACATTAGGAATGAATAATCATGAACACTCTATTTTGGTTAAAAACCTTCACATAGTGATTTTATCCTAAATAAATACATAGACTCCATAATCTTTATTTTTAATATTCTTGGTTGAACTACTAATACAAATGTCTGTACAACCAATTGTTTATCTTCTATTAGAAGTCTTCTGATATTTCACAAATAAGTAGATATAAGATGGCCCCACACCATGTTTTTTATGCTTCTGAGAAGCTGAAGCAGCTAAAACTTGAATCCATGTGGAAAGTATCCCCCAGACTTAAATACAAAGGTCAGAATGATCTTCCTTACTCCATCACCAGCAAATGCCCCCCTCCTTTACCTCTTCACACATCACCAAGTATCCCATAACTTTTTTTTTTTAATGGACATTTTTGTTAATTCTTTTGGACATTCTCAGTAATGTTTCATGACATTGTTTTCTTTGTGACTGTGTCAAAATACAGCTTTGAGACGTGAGAGACAAACATTTATCACGATGAGAAAGATGAAGGAAGCTGCCAAGATTGTATGTTTGGTTCGAGCTGGAGCTGAGATTCAAACCCAGGCAGTCAGGCTCCAGAATCTGCACCCGACCACGGCATGGCCCTGCCTTGTGACTGTCACTCTGGCAGCTAAGATAGATACTTGTTCCATATGTCTTCCTGTGATCAGAGAACATCATTTTTAGGGAACACATTTTTCAGCCCAGGAAGGTGATGCCCATATGGGCAAAATCATTTATCCAAGGCCACATGACTACAGCTTAAGGGCGTAGAATCTAATTCTTCCTATTGCACTAAAGTCAGTCTATTGGAATCTTTTAGGGAAAGCATCAAGTCAGACAGCACTTATTCTACAGTTGGATTCATCTTTTGGTGCAAAACCAAGATGAGACCAAGATCCCAGAGGTACTTGCTCAACCGTGCACCTCACAGGGCATATTCCTATGGTTCTCCCCTGTAGCTGCAATCCTGGAAACTGGAATACTGCTTATGAACCTTGTAAGTGCTTTAGAATCTTAGGAAAATCAGTGATTCATTGTTCATTTATTCTTTCTTCAGTGAAAACGCATCTAAGTGCCTAGGCACCAAGGCCACAGCAGAGAATAAGACACAGTGGCCCCCCCAAAGCAGCCTCTAAATAAAATATTTTCTCAGCCTGTCACAGCGGCAGAGGCTCAAGTTTGGAGACAGACTTTCCTCAGCTCTGTTGCTTGTTAGCTGTGTGAACTTGGGCATGTTATTAAAAAATCTCTCTGAGAGCTCTCAGAGCCTCTGACTCCTTTCAAAATGAGAATAAAGATATCTAATTGAATTGTGAGATTTAAATGAAATGTGACATCCAAAGAACGTAGCCTAAAATTGGATTTCAATAAGTGGTAAATAGGTGTATTGAAACCTGGTATACGTTCTGTTACAGGGGATGTACAAAGTGCTGGAGAGACCTGGAGGCAGAGGAGATTCTGCCTGGCCCAAGAGTTAGAGAAAACATGACATCCAGAATCAATGAGCATTAGCACTTCTCTATGACTCTTTTAAGATCCAGTGGTTCTAAGCCCATTTTTGCCAAATCTCAGAAACATGCATGGGCTTTGTGCTCGAGTTACGTTTGGTAGTTAGGAAGGGATGTATGGGGGGGAGTCCAGGGACTTGTGAAAAGTCACAGCCTCTGTGCTTCTGTCCCTCCCATGCTCTGCAGCAGTGCGGAAGCACCTCTGTTCCAAGCTCCTGCCTCATGCTTACACCGTGGACTCCAACAACAGACTCCATTATTCCCGCATCTCTTTTGGGGGGCATAATCTCATTTAATCCTCACAACAACCCTGAAAGGTAGAGATCATACTAGCCTTTATAAATGACGAAAGGTAAGTGACTCACTTGTTTGAACTCAGGGTTATAGACTATCCAAGAAGTGACAGAAGAAAATGCAACCCGGTTTCTTCAGTTGATTTTTGCTGTTCCTTGGGACAGCTTTGGGTGTGTACCTGGAGTCGGGATTGAAGTTCTTTGACAAGAGTCCCTCTTCTTTGCAAGAACAGCAGGGGCTGCCAAGATGGCGTCTGGCCCCATGCAGTGTCACTGCCGGTGATATTTCATCTTCTCCTACTCTACTGTCTCAGCTCGACACGGCCTGGCCGCAAGGCCCGAGTTCCCGGAGCTTATGTGAGCAGTGGTATGTTCCTGAGCTCATAGTGTGAGGGTCTCTGGGGTCTGTGCAGGAACTGTCACTGCTCAGGCATCCTGCATGCTCTTCAGCTGAGCATGAAATAGCCTGCAGACAAAATACACTTTCATATTCATGGGTCATCTCACAGCTAACATACACAGCTGTTTTTTTTTTTTTTTCACCCCCTGGCAATAGGATTTACCAAAACAAAAAACAAAAAACTATGATGAGGTGTATTGTCAGTAATTCAGAATGCGATGAAAAAGACACATGAAGCTCATTTTACATTATTTATATTACATTATTTGCATTCTGCGGTGGTTCATTGAGTGCTTACTGTGTGTCAGGCTCTCAGAGTGTATGAATGTGAAGGAGATACCATTGTTGCCTTGAAATCTCAAGTCTGTTTGTCAGTAGGCAGAAACGAAATTACAGTGTACCATTTTTGATTTTCAAAAACAGGCAGATGTTTCACGTGATTCAGTGTGCTCCACGGAAGAGGCAAGGTAGGGAAGCAACGACAGCTCTGTACCTCAGGGTATCCAGAAGTAACAAGTCCTTCTCGCCCTCCGGGAGCTTTACGTGGATCACTGGAGGGAAAAGTTGGAGTTATTCCCATTCTGAGGTGACTGAGCAGACTGAGATTTATTTATTTATTTAATTTCATACTGGTCTGATTTTATTTTATTTATTTATTTTTGAGATTTAGAAAGAGCAAGTATGGGGCTTCCCTTGTGGTCCAATAATTGGGAATCCACCTTGCAATGCAGAGGACGTGGGCTTGACCCCTGGTTGCAGATCTAGGCTCCCACGAGCCATGGGGCAAGTAAGCCCGAGTGTGGCAAGTACTGAACCTGAGTGCTCTGGAGCCAGGAGGCCTAGCTCTCCTCAGCCTGCTCGGGTGCATGTGCCATTACTCGAGAGACCTTGCACCCCAGCAAGGATCCTGCCTGCTGCAACTAAGTCCAGGCACAGCCAAATAAATAAATACATATTAAAAAAAGAAAAAGAAAGAAAGAACAGAAACAGCAAGTATGCCATCAGTGTCAGGGCCAGAGTTCCATGCAGGTCTGACTCCAAAGCGTTGGTCTCTTGGGTTTATTTGATTCCCAATCTCATGACATGTAAAATGAGAGGAAGGACATGCTTTCTCCTTCCATCATTTTGCAGTTACTCTGAACTCTTATGACACAACCTTAGTTTTTTTAAATTTTAAAATTCTATTGAAGCATAATTGATTTACAATGTCATGTTAATTCCACTTTGTACTGCAAAGTGATTCAGTTATGCATATATATCTATATTTATTGTTTTTCAGATTGTTTTCCCTTATAGGTTATTAAAGAATATTGAGTAGAGTTCCCTGTACTCTACAGTAGGTCCTTGTTGATTATCTGTTCTATATTTAGTAGCGTCTGTATGTTAATCCCGACCGTAATTTATCCCTCCCCTGCTTTCCTTGTAACCATGTTTGTTCTGTCTCTGAATCTGTTTCTGTTTTGTAATGTGACACTAGTTTAAACAGCACATATAAATCCTCAAAAATCGGTATGCTATTAAAGCATAAAAAGAGTACACTTTGGGGGCAAAATTAATATTTCACTTATGGAAAAGAAGCCTAGGTAGAGGTTAATCTTATTTTTGGTTGGTTAGAGGAGGAATAATTCACAGTACCAACTAGGGGTAAAAAAATTCAGAGGCCTCACAATATAGAGGAAGATTGCTAACAATAGCAAACGGATGGATCGATTGTGAATCCATTTCAGAGAGCTTGCTCGTGGAGAATATTGATATCTAACTCAGTCATTCCTCCCATGAAATAAACAGACACCTCATCTCTCTGCAAGAAAAACCACACACAGGAGCTGGGGGTAATGTTTCTAAACAATTAATTGGATGATTATCAAGGCTTAATGGATTGGCTCAGCATATTCACACAAAATCATCAAGAGATTTGGGCTAGCCATTTCCTTGTAGCTGTCATCAGAATATATGACCGGATGTAGAAGTTCTAAATTATTGTTACCTTTTACAGAATTCTGTGCACATCATTTACATTATAAATCAGGCCTATTTGAAAGCCATTGATTGGATCTCTGGTTTTGTTTCAAACAGCAGATACAGTAGACACTGGGGGCATACTCAGTTTCCTAAGGAAAATAGTAGGGTTATTTAAATTATAAATGAAAACATCAAAACTGTTTGATTATCATATGCATGCAAAAGAGTTTATGCCAGAGCTGTGAGAAAGACCCTACAATACACATGTCAGAGCAACCTAGCCACTGGGAAAATACAGCTATTTTCTTCATGGGGAAGGAAGGAAGGGAGGGGAATATCATTATGTTTGACTTGCCCTCAGGAATAGTCTGTCCTAGATACAGACCCCAAAAAAGGTTGCCAAATGAAATTTTTCTTTCTGTGTGTGTGTGTGCTGTGTGCTTAGTTGTGTCCAACTCTTTGTGACCCCATGGACTGTAGCCCACCAGGCTCCTCTGTCTGTGGAATTTCCCAGGCTAGAATACTAGATAGGGTAGCCATTCCCTTCTCCAAGGGATCTCCCCAACCCAGGGATCGAACCCATGTCTCTTGGGTCTCCTGCATTGGCAGGCAGATTCTTTACCACTGAGACACCTGAGAAGTTATGGGAAGCTACAAACTTCTCTATAGGGGAGGTTATAATTCAGTGGGAGTTTATTGAGTACTCAGTATGTACAGGTATTTCACACACATTTCCTCTTTAATACTTAAGGCATGCCCTTGAGCTGGGAGGTCCCACCTGTAGGCAGAGGCAATGGTTGCTCAAGTTCATGGGGCATACATACATCAGGTCATATCACAATTTGATGCGCAGTGGCATAATTGGAACTGGAGTCTTTTGATTTTGATCTCTTTTCCTTCACGATCATTGTATATCTTACTGTGAATCCAACTCACTGTTTGAAAGGGTGATGCAAACTAATGGAAGGAAGCTGTGAGGTTTTCTCTCG
This sequence comes from Redunca redunca, assembly GCA_006410935.1. Lineage (NCBI taxonomy): Eukaryota > Metazoa > Chordata > Mammalia > Artiodactyla > Bovidae > Redunca > Redunca redunca. The sequence continues at coordinate 296,247 of SJYQ01000614.1, read as the reverse complement.
TGAAAATAAAAAAAATGGGAAATTCATTTTCTTTCAAGGTTAGAGTTTGCGATGTGGGCATTTTCCTTTGTAGTCTCCAAATGCAAGGCCTCAACTCTCCAAATGTACACGTCAGCAGGAAGTTCTACTTACCTCTTTCAAAGGCTCTTACCAGTGTAAGATGTAACTGTAAGGATGATGCAGCTCACCCTGCTGGTCTGGCATTTAGAGACAGACTGTGTGGCCAGTGCTAGTATTGGGGACAGGTTGGGGGAAGTCCAAAGCAGCAGACCTCTTGGATACAGACCAATACCCCGTTCTCAACATGCGGCTTAGTCCGGAGAGAACCACACCCAGGACCTATATAAAATCAAAGGGTAGAGCCCTTTTAGGGCTTCCCTTGTAGTTCAGTTGGATAAGAATCTGCCTGCAGTGCAGGAAACCTGGGTTCGAGTCCTGGGTTGGGAAGACCCTCTGGAGAAGGAAATGGCAACCCACTCCGGTATTCTTGCCTGGAGAATCCCATGGACAGAGGAGCCTGGCAGGGTCTCAAGAGTCAGGCACGACTTAGCGACTGAACCACCACCACCAGCCCTTTTTATCCCCTTTCCTGGGTTTTCAGGGATGTATTCTGAGGCTCACACTGTTGCCAGTTTTCAGGGTAGGTTCCCACCTCCGTGGAGGGGTCCTTTGATGGAGATTGGTCTCATTTCTTTTATGTTACCTTTTCATTTGAAGGTTACAGCTCATTTAAATCATACTCACAGGCACATTACCCCCAAATGTAGGTCAGAACAGGTTCCAGTGTCTGCTCCATTCTGTATCCTTTCTTACGCTGATTGACTTGGTGAAGGAACGAGATCATTGATCTTTCAGCTCTCCTGGTAGTAAGTAATTATGTTGATCTTTTAAGGAATCAAGATAGTTTGACATAAGAGAAAAGGGATATAAATAAAATAGAAATTGAATAAACACTCTGTGACAAATCTTGAAGCAGAACTATATATTATTTATGATTGTTTTGTCTTAATAATACCAACTTATTAGTCTGTCCACTAATCTATCTAGACTTATAAAGTTCTAGAATCAAAGATAGCAAAATAGTAATAGACACCTCTAGGGCACACCTGTGGAACTCCCCAGACATGGTTGATTCTTGGTTCAGAGAAAAAATATACTAAATGAAGCTTACCATTTTGTTGTAATAGAAAGCTAAATGATCAACCAATCTTAGTTCTTTCATTGTCTATAATTCTGAGTTAATTTTCACATGTGTTATGAAGTGGGGGAATGACAATTTATTTATTTTTTTTTTGGCAAGAAGATATCTAATTGTAGCACTGTTTGTTTAAAAAGCACTTTACCACATTGAATTATCTTTGAAAATTAATTGGTTATTAATGTCAAAGTTTATTTCTGGACTCTCAGTTCTATTCAATTAGTCTGTATGTCTATCCTTATATCAGTACCACACAGTCTTGATTTTTTTTTGCCATTTTATTTTTTTAATTGAAGGATAATTGCTTTACAGAACTTGTAGTTTTCCGACAAACATCAACAAGAATCAACCATAGGTACGTACACCCATGTCCCCTCCCTCCTGAAACTCCACATCCCAACTCTTTCTCCATCTCACCCTTCTAGATTGTTACAGAGGCCCTGTTTGAGCTCCCCGAGTCATACAGCAAATTCCCATTGGCTATCTACCTTACATATGGTATTGTATGTTTCCATGTTACTCTCTTCCTACATCTTACCCTGCCCCCACTTCCTCTCCCCCCATGTCCATAGGTCTATTCTCTATGTCTGCTTCTGCTTTGCTGCCCTGAAGATAAATTCATCAGTACCATCTCTCTAGATGCCACATAGATGCGTTAGTATACGATATTTATATTTCTTTCTGACTTACTTCACTTTGTATAATAGGCTGTAGGTTCATCCACCTCATTAGAACTGACTCAAATGAGTTCCTTTTTATGGCAAAGTAGTATTCCATTGTATATATGTACCACAGCTTCTTTATCCATTCATCTGTCCATGAACATCTAGGTTGCTTCTATGTTCTAGCTATTGTAAACAGTGCTGCTATGAACATTGAGGTACATGTGTCTTTTTCAATTTTGGTTTCCTCGGGGTATATACATACTATTGGGATTGGTGGGTCATCTGGTGGTTTTATTCCTGGGTTTTGTAAGGAATCTCCATACATCTTACATGGTGGCTGTATCAATTTACATTCCCGCCAGCAGTGCAAGAGTGTTTCCTTTTCTCCACGCCCTCTCCAGCATTTATTTTTTGTAGGCTTTTTGATGACAGCTATTCTGACTGGTGTGAGGTGGTATCTCACTGTGCTTTTGATTTGCATCTCTAATAATGAATGATGTTGAGCATCTTTTCATGTGTTTGTTAGCCATCTATATGTCTTCTTTGGGGAAATGTCTGTTTAGGTCTTTTTCCCAATTCTTGATTGTGTTGATAAGTTTTGAAATCAGAAAGTGTGAGTCCTACAGCTTGTTTTTCTTTACCAATACTGTTTTGTTATTCTGCTTTTCCATATGAAATATCCATATGCACTATTTGAACCAATTTATTACATTATTTAAAACATTATAAATTACATTATACATATACTTACTGACTTTGGATTCATCTAAATTGACTTTAAAAAAAAAAGAAAAGAGAAAGAAGAGAAATGCCTTCCACTCCATTTAGTGCCACCGTGTGCTGAGTGCTGAGATGAGAGACAAGGACTTGAGAACCTAGCCACTGTTCTCAAAGTTTGAGCATTTTGCCAAGATAGGTTTCTGTAATGTTTAAGGTTGTATGATATATTTTCAGGATTAATTCTGAAGATGTAAAAATTGTACAGCTTATTTTAGAAACTAACTCGTACTATCTAGCAACTCTTCCACAAACTTCTTAAGGATAAAGACTGTATCATTAATGCCACATATAGTTTCTGATAGTATTTTAGAGAGTTGTGGGTACCTGATTAGTCTTCTCCTTTGGCTCTGCTGCTATTTATACAAGGTTAGTGCTCTGAGATCAGTCCAGGTTGCTGGAGCCCACTGTTCCATAGAGATATCTTAATTGGCCAAGAAGAATCTCAGTTGAAGTCCATGAAGTCAACAAAAGAAATAATGAGAAAAAGAGTGGATTAAATTGTCAGTTATGCCAGTGGGAATCCTCAGGACAATACTAGAAACATAGGAAGGGGTAGGTGTTGGTTCTCTGACAGCCCAGGAGTTGATTTCATAGGTAGCTAACTTAACGTATATTCCAGGGCACATAATTTTGCTCCAAGCCATGAAGGCACCTGGAATTATATTATTTCTTAGTAAAAGCACAAAGTAGATTTAAAAATAATTTCTTGAAACTTTTTTATACTATAACTGATTTTCTTAAAGATTTTTAATATGGGCCATTTTAAAAGTCTTTATTGAATTTGTTATAATATTGGTTCTGTTTTTTTTTTTTTTTTTTTTTTTTTTGTCTGGGAGGCTGGTGGGTTCTTAGATCCCCGACCAGGGATTGAATCTGCACCCCCTGCAATGAAAGGTGAAATCTCAACCACTGGACCTCCAGGGAAGACTTCCATGACTGATTTTTATCTGAAGACAGATACAGTGGTGTATCTGCACCCTCTCAACTGTAGCCTTAGGCTTGTTGCCCATGCTTGGAATCCTGAAATGGTAACTTTAGAACGATCTTGGACAAACCTCCTCAACATTAAAAATCTCTTGCAAGATGGCATCCAGCCTGTGCTTGACTACTTTTGTTAATGAGGAACTTATTAACTACCCAAACCATTCATTTCACTTTTGAAGGGCTTGAAATAATGAGCAAAAATATATCTCAATGCAACTTTAAATCACTGGATTATTTCTACCCTCTAAACACATCTTCCAGATATTTAAGATAGCCATCATCTTCTTCCAGGGTCTCACTTTTATCCTAACTAAGTGTCACTATTTTATCCAAGCATTTTTTAAATTTTTTGAAACAAAATTTAGCCCCTTTTAACTGAAACCCAAATTATGTCTATTCTCATTAAAAATAGGAACACCCTAGTCACACAATTAATGAGGCTAAATTTTTTTATCTAGGAAGGAAGAGTCAGATCTTCAGACAAATTCAAGCAAGTCATCCTCATTCCTTGTTCATACATTGCATAAGTGCCTCATTGATTTCATTTTCTGATGTGACAAAATATAATCTGCTTACTTAAACTGCACGGAATGGGAAGAACTGATTGTGCACCCAGATTTGCAGAACCAGGAAGAGGGAATCCTGGCTTCTGGAACTTCAGTCCTCACAGGGAGCAGAAAGCTACACTTTCACTTAAACTGTGTTCCCAAATGTGGGGTAATTCCTCCAGTCCCACCCCAACCTTGGACAGAAAGGTGATGGATCTCAGAGATACACAATCCTGCACTTATCATCTAGGTAGGTTAGAAGAAAGGCTGGGCCCATAAACTCTATTCTTCATTAACCACTTCTTTTGTTATGTTTCAGCCCATTTAACCTTCTAGTGTGTATGAACCTTGTCGTCAAATGATTGCAAGAACTAAAGCAACATAACAATTATAGAGCTAAATCTTGGCAAAGCAGCTCAAGAGCTCAGCAATTCCATTAAAATTTTAAAGGAGTTAATCCTCTGGAAAGTGTTCCTATTAATTAAACAAAGGTGAAAGAAAACAGGTTTTACATTTATTCTTTGCAAGGAGATGGTGGGCCATGGTCTGAATGCAAAGGAGCTGTGTGTCACAGGTCAATGCATCACCTCCTCAAGCACTCGAAGGGTGATGATTTCAGGTCATTTGTCTGCAGAGCAATGGGGGCTGATTTTTGTTTGGTATTTCCCAGAGAAAAGAGATTTTCAGGTCAGAAAAGTTTTCCAAAAGTCCATAGGGATTGAACTCATACAGATCCACAATGTAGCTTAGGAGACAAGAGGCCAAGCCTCATTTGGTATTGAGCTCAGTACCAATGGATTAGAAACTGGAAACTTGTCTGGTGGAGTAGATCAATGGCTACAGCAAAATGAGAGACTCAGGGTCTGCTACTCCCTTCCCCCACTACATCTATCCCATCTGAGAACATGACTGCTGTGCATTTGACTTGGGCATGTATAGAGTAATTGAGGGTATATACAATGGCGGGGTCTGGCTACCTGGCTTCCTATAAATACCTGAAAACAGAATGCATTTGCCAAGGTGCACCAGGCACAGATCAGATCCTGCATGGACCTCAGAGAGGTGCAAAGCAGAGCTACCAGGTAACAGTGGATCAGAGACTTGAGATAGTGAAGTTTGGGGGTTATCTATGCTGGAATGAACAAAGATGATAGAGTCCTACACAGGCAGATTGTCTCTCCTCTAGTGCTCTTCTGAGTTGAGTTGGGAGTGGGAGGGGAGGGAGCGGGGCATGTGGATTTCCAGTATAAGGTTGATGAATACTAATCTGAAAAGCAATTTTGGAACTTAAATTAATTATATCAACTATATTGAGAGTTAAGTTTTCTGTTTCTAGATTTGCTGGTCAAGTAGGGCTTAACTAGGTCTGCCAAACCAATGCATTTTTAAAATTTTCATTATATATATATATATATATATATATACTTTATTGAAATGTAGTTGACTTGCAGTGTTTCAGGGGCACAGCAAGATGATTCAGTTATACATACACACATATATTATTTTTGAGATTATTTTCCATTATATGCTATTATAAGATATTGACTATAGTTCCTTGTGCTATACATTAAATGTTTGTTGCTTGTTGCATATCCATTTTTTAAAAAATTAGAAGTCTAAATATCAGTAACCTCAGATATGCAGATGACACCACCCTTATGGCAGAAAGTGAAGAGGAACTAAAAAGCCTCTTGATGAAAGTGAAAGAGGAGAGTGAAAAAAACGAAGATCATGGCATCTGGTCCCATTACTTCATGGGAAATAGATGGGGAAACAGTAGAAACAGTGTCAGACTTTTTTTTGGGGGCTCCAAAATCACTGCAGATGGTGACTGCAGCCATGAAATTAAAAGATGCTTAGTCCTTGGAAGAAAAGTTATGACCAACCTAGATAGTATATTGAAAAGCAGAGACATTACTTTGCCGACTAAGGTCCGTCTAGTCAAGGCTATGGTTGTTCCTGTGGTCATGTATGGATGTGAGAGTTGGGCTGTGAAGAAAGCTGAGTGCTGAAGAATTGATGCTTTTGAACTGTGGTGTTGGAGAAGACTCTTGAGAGTCCCTTGGACTGCAATGAGATCCAACCAGTCCATTCTGAAGGAGATCAGTCCTGGGATTTGTTTGGAAGGAATGATGCTGAAGCTGAAACTCCAGTACTTTGGCCACCTCATGCGAAGAGTTGATTCATTGGAAAAGACTCTGATGCTGGGAGGGATTAGGGGCAGGAGAAGGGGACGACAGAGGATGAGATGGCTGGATGGCATCACCGACTCGATGGACGTGAGTCTGAGTGAACTCCGGGAGTTGGTGATGGACAGGGAGGCCTGGCGTGCTGCGATTCATGGGGTCGCAAAGAGTCGGACATGACTGAGTGACTGAACTGAACTGAACACTATATATATGTATATAAAGCCTTTCTATATGCTTGATAACGGCTTGAGAAAGAACATCAAAAGAAAAGAAGATATGGAGAAACTGGAAAACATGAACTAAATGAAATGGGAGCACTGAATATGAAATAAAAAAAGTGAAACAAACGAGCTAAAAGTAAAAAAGCATCATAATAGTTCAGCTGTTTTTAAACATGGCTGCTCATTAGAGACATATCTGGAGCTCTGGAGAAAAAGCAATACTTGCGCATTTGTATTTTTCAAAAAATTCCAAGATAATTCTGATATACATCTGTTTTAAAAAATGATTAGAGGTTTTTCTATTAAATGGTAGTTTTGGTGATATAGACTTATTTTTCTGTTAACTGATTATGATACAGTGGTATTAAGTTAGTAATAGTTAGAGTTGGGAAGATACCCTTGAGAAGGGAATGGCAATCCACTCCAGTATTCTTGCCTGGAGAATTCCATGGACAGAGGAGCTTGGTGGGCCACAGTCCATGGGCTCACAGAGTCAGACATGAGTGAGTGACTAACACTTTCACTTTCAATCACAATGGTAAAAGATGTTTATCAGTTTTCACAATCAACAGCCAGAGGGGAGGGGGGCGGAAGATAATTACAATTGCAAGCCATAATGGGAACATGATTAATCTAGCAATATAAAATAATTACATATAATTTAGAGGGGTCAAGCAGAGTGAAGTGGTAAGTAGAAGTGCATTCATGCACATGTTTTCATCCACCCAGCCAGTCTGTCTTTTGGTTGGTGCATTTAATTCACTTACATTTAAGGTGATTATCGATATGCATGACCCTATTACTGTTTTCTTAACTGTTTTGGGTTTATTTTGTGTAGGTCTTTTCCTTCTTTTGTGTTTTCTGCCTAGGGAAGCTCCTAGAGCACTTGTTTTAAAGCTGGTTTGATGATGTTAAATTCTCTTAACTTTTGCTTGTCTGGAAAGCTTCTGATTTCTCCAATAAATCTGAATGAGAGTCTTGCTGAGTAGAGTATTCTTGGTTGTAGTTTTTTCCCTTTCATCACTTTAAATATATCATGCCATTTCCTTCTGGCTTGTAGAGTTTCTGTTGGGAAATCAGCTGATAACATGATGGGAGTTCCCTTGTATGTTTTTGTCATTTTTCGCTTGTTGCTTTTAATATTTTATCTCTGCCTTTAATTTTTTGTCAGCTTGATACTGTGTGTCTTGGTGTGTTCCTCCTTGGGTTTATCCTGCCTGGGACTCTCTGGGCTTCCTGGATTTGACTGAATATTTCCTTTTCCATGTTCAGGAAGTTTTATCTATTATCTCTGCAAATATTTTCTCAGGTCCTTTCTCTCTTTCTTTTCCTTCTAGAACCCCTATAATACGAATGTTGGTGTGTTTAAAGTTGTCCCAGAGGTCTCTTTGGAGAAGTAAATGACAACCCAGTCCAGTATTCTTGCCTGGAGAATTCCATGGACAGAGGAGTCTGGCAGGCTATGGTCCATGGGGTTCCAAAGAGACATGGCTGAGCATCTGAGCATCAGTGGTCTCTTAGACTGTCATCATTTTCCTTTTTTGTATATTCTGTTCTGCAACAGTGATTTCCACCATTCTGTCCTCCAGGTCATTTATCCATTCTTCCCCCTTAGTTATTCTGCTATTGATTCTTTCTGGTGTGTTATTCATCTCTGTTTGTTCTTTAGTTCTTTGGTAAACATTTTTTGCATCTTCTCCATTGTTTTCCCAAGATTCTGGATCATCTTCACTATCATTATTCTGAATTCATTTTCTGGAAGGTTGCCCATCTCCACTTCATTTGATTGTTTTTCTAGGGTTTTATCTTGTCCCTTCATCTGTAACATTTTGCTTCTTCATCCTGATTGAACTTTCTGTAATATGGTTTTGTTCTAGCTACTGTGGTATTGTGGCTCTTCTTGCTTCTTCTGTCTACACTCTGTTGGAGGAGGCTAAGAGTCTTGTGTAAGCTTCCTGATGAGAGGAACAGGTGGTGGGGAAAACTGGGTCTTTCTCTAATGGGCAGGGCCTTGCTCAGTAAAGCTTCAATCCAATTATCTGCTGACAGGTGGGGTTTCTGCTCCCTCCATTTTAGTTTTTTGGCTTGAGGTGACCCAGCCCTGGGCTGCAGAGTTAATGATGAGCTCAGAGAGGGCTTATGCCAAGGTGGACCTTTCAGGACCAGCTGCTGCCAGTGCCCTGGTCTCTGTGGTGAGTCCCTCCTGACCCCTGCCTCCACAGGAGACCCTCCAACACTAGCAGGTCATTTTGGTTCAGTCTCCTGTGGGGTCACTGCTCCTTTCTTCTGGGTCTTTGTGTGCACATGATTTTTGTTTGTGTCCGTCAAGACTGAAGTCTCTGTTTCCCCCAGTCCTGTGGAAATCCTGTAACCAAATCCTGCTGGCTTCAGGGTCAAATTCTTTGGGGATTCCCAGTCCCTTTGTCAGATCCCCAGGCTGGGAAGCCTGACACGGGGTTCAGAATCTTCATAGCAGTGGGAGAACTACTTTGGTATTATTATTCTCGTTTGTAGGTAACCCACCTGGCAGGTATGGGATTTGATTTTATTGTGATTGCAGCCCTCCTACCATCTCACTGTGGCTGCTTCTTTGTCTTTGGAGATGGGATATCTTATTTTGTTGGGTTCCTGCATCATTCTGTTCTTGATTATCCAGCAGTTAGCTGCAATTTTGGTGCTCTTGCAGGAGGAGGTGAGAATACATCCTTTTTTCCCACAATCTTGAACCAGAATGACTCCGAAACTGGTACATTTTAGAGCATCTTGAAATTGTAGAAAGATTTCAAGAGACAAAGCTTCAGAAGAGAAATGGTCTATTTCTCTATTTACCACTGGTGTCTAGAGAGAGGAAATGTGTGTTCTACCAGTTGTAAGACCAACAATAGATGACCAAATGAAGAGGAACGGTTAATAAAAGAGAAAAATGGAAGGAAATTGTTTCAGTTTAGGCTCCCTAAAAATAGCCTGAAGTGAGGATTCTTATAAAATTAGTTTATTGAGGTAGTGATTTCAGGTGAAACTTATAAGCAAATGAGGGAAACAGGACGTGGCCAGGAGGAAGCTGGGCAAAGATGCAGGTAGGACTGACATGTAGCCCAGCTCATCACAGAGTGCAGCCCATCACAGAGCTGGTTCACATGGAAGCAAGGATCCTGGCTTTGTGTTCCTCTGCATCACCCATCATTGACTGGTAAGACATAAAAGCTTTGGGAGAAAGTTCCATACTTGCATGGTCAAAAGGAGAGAAGGCAGAATGGTGTTTTGGAAAATAAGTGTGTAGTGGAGAGAAGAGAATTCTAGATTGAACTGACATGAAGAGAGAGACAACTACCTGCCGATTGCTTTCTGCTGCCATTATTACAGTTTAGGGGAGGGAAAACTGAGGCTGAGGCAAGTGGCATAATATTGGTAAAGAATCCGCCTGCAATGCAGGAGACCCCAGGTGGATTCCTGGGTTGGGAAGATCCACTGGAGAAGGGCAAGTCTACCCACTCCAGTTTTCTGGCCTAGAGAATTCCAGGGACTGTGTAGTCCATGGGGTTGCAAACAGTCAGACCCGACTGAGCAACTTGCAGTTTCACTTCACTTTCATACTCAAAAGAGTGGTGGAGTCAGAAAGCGATGCTGAGTGCTTGCCCTGACCCTTTCCACTCCCCCTTCTCCAGGCTCCTTGCTCTCTGCCCCATCAAAGGAACAGTAAGAACACCTGAGCAGTTAGAGGGCTACCTGTGTGAATTAAAGGTAAAGGATCTATAGGGAGAAGGGAGGCCTAAGGACAGTTGGCAGAAATGAATGCAGAGTTGAAAGAGGCTCCAGAAGAGGGGTTGTGTGTGCTAAGGAGGCCTCTAACAGAGGTGGAACTCTCTTCTGAACTTCTGAATTATCATGTTGATATTTGTACTTTTGTAAACAAAGAGATTTGTGTAACCTAAACTCTGGAAGATTGAACAGAATCTCCAAACCCATTCTTCTTTAAAAAAAAAAAACAAAACCCAATAACAGTAAAAATATAAAATATGGCCTAGCAAATTTTTTGTGTGTGGCTGACTTAGAGATATCCTTTAATCCTCATAGTTACTCTGCAGACCGATACCATGCCTCCACTGAGAGCCACCCTCAAAGCTCTGTCTTTGACATTCTCGAGCTCAAATGCAGAGTAAATGATTCTGCACATGGCCCGGGGAGATGTGCCTGAGAGAAGTGCTTTTCTCATGGACTGGCTAAATCTGGACCCTTAATCTTTCCAGCAGTGCACTCTATACAAGAGAGATGCCCTGTGACACTCATTAGTGTTCTAGTGGGCAGGGGAGGGACAAGATAATCATGTGGTTCAGTAAGTTTGGGAGAAAAATAAACAGATTTAACTGGTTTCTCTGACATGGTTACTAAATGGGATTTAATTGCACATCCAGATGTGCTGTATGCATGGATATCCAGCAGAGAAACCTGGAGTTCAGGGTTTCCCAAATATACTTGCAAACAGAACTGTTTTGTAAAGATTTTTGATAAGGTTAATATTCTGCTAAACCAGCACCCTGAGACCTCTCTTCAGAGGTGACTGCTATGCTCCTTGCTGTTCGATTTAGAATTCTGATACTCTATTAAGTGAACATTTCACTGGGTAAGGGCAGCACCTTCAGCTGTTATTATTCATGTATGCCATTACACAAATATATTGAATTGAGTCCTTGAGAGGAAGTTTTGTTCAGGATAGTAGGCAGCCCAAGGGCCAAGGGATGGGAGGTCCTATGACGGCCAGTGAAGAAGACTGCATATGCCTGTTCTCATTGCTCAGGGCTCTGAGAACAGAAAAAAGTCCTTTAAGTTGCAAGCATCTCAATTCCATTTTTCAACATGACGAAAAATCAAAAAACACTGAATCGACACTCTTTCCTTCAGCTTTAAAAATCAAATGAAAACAAAGACATTGGAGTGGGTCATCAGACTAGTTCTCTGTTTCAGTCTCTGCCCCGTGGTATTAGGAGGTGGGTTGATTCTACACATTTGAATGAAGCAGAAGATCTTACTGGTTACTATCAGGCAGCAGGGAAACCCAAACACTGTTTCCAGGGAAAAGATCTAATGGCTGAAATCAAATGATGGGATTGCAAAGCAATGACTGGTTGCTAATACTCCTGGGAAGCATTATGGGATAGAGAGTGGTCTATATAGTGGGAAGATTCAAGCACAAAAGGCCTTGCAAAAAGTAGGTTATAGAAGCTCTATCTAAAATCTCTTGCTATCTGGAGTACATATGCATAGAAAAGCCTTTCTAATATATATTTAATGTACAGACTGAGAAAGATGCCTTCATTCAGGCTGTATGTGGGATACCCAGTGAGGGGAGGGTGAGCCCCTGTGCATTCCTTTGCTGTCAGTATTGTGCAATGCTATGTGGATTCTTAGCCGCTGCTTAGTTTCAACCAAACCAACACTCATGAAATAGACAACTGACTTTACAAGACTTCTACAAAGAAAAGTGTAGAGAATATTCTTATTTCAGAGATTTTTTTACCCTTTCATATCCCATTTTATCTTGTTCAATCACTCAGTCATGTTCAACTCTTTGCGACCCCATGGACTGAAGCATGCCAGGCTTCCCTGTCCTTCATATTCTCCCAGAGCTTGCTCAAACTCATGTCCATTTAGTCAGTGTTGCCATCTAACCATCTCATCCTCTGCTGTTTCATTCTCTTCCTGCTTTCAATCTTTCCAAGTATCAGGGTCTTTTCTAATATCGGCTCTTCGCATCAGGTGGCCAAAGTATTGGAGCTTCAGTTTTAGCATTAGTCTTTCTAATGAATATTCAGGATTGATTTCCTTTAGGATTGACTGGTTGGATCTCCTTGCAGTCCAAGGGACTCTCAAGAGTCTTCTCCAACACCACAGTTCAAAAGCATCAATTCTTCGGCGCTCAGCCTCTGTAAAGTCCAACTCTCATCCATACGTGACTACTGTATACCCCTTATCCACATATTTTTCAACTGGAAATTTGAACTTTTTAATCTATTCATCTATTTATTTCCTCCCCACCCTCCTCCCCTCTAGCAACCACCTGTTTGCTCTCTGGATCTATAACCCTGTTTCTGTTTTGTTATGTTTAACAAAACATTTGTTTTGTTTTTAGGTTCCACATACAAGTGAAATCATAGTGTTTGTTTTACTCTGACTTATTTTACTTAGCACATTACCCTCTAGATACAACCATAAATGGCAATATGTCATTTCTTTTTTATGGCTGAGTAATATGGTATTGTATTCAAATACCGCATCTTCTTTATTCATTTATCTGTTGATAGGCATTTAGTTTGCTTCCATGTAAATAATGCTGCAATGCACATCGTGGTGCATGTATTTTTTCTAGTGAGTGTTTTCATTTTCTTTGCGTGAATGCCAAAGAAGCAGACTTGCTGGGTCATATGGTAGTTCTATTTTTAATTTTTTGAGGACTCTCCATACTGTTATCCACAGTCTGTATCAACTTACATTCCCGCCAACAGTGCATATGCTGTGCTGCACTTAGTCAATCAGCCATGTCCGACTCTTTGTGACCCCATGGGCTGCAGCCCACCAAGCTCCTCTGTCCATGGGGGTTATCCAGATAAGAATACTGGAGTTTGTTGCCATGCCCTCCTTCAGGGGATCTTCCCAACCCAGGGATCGACCCCAGGTTTCCCGTGTTGCTGGTGGATTTGTTACCATCTGAGCCACGAGGGAAGCCCAACAGTGCATGAGGGTTCCTTTTTCCCTACATCCTTGCCAACACTTGTTTTCTTTCTGGTCATAGCCATATAGGTGTGAGGTTCTGCTTCATTGTAGTTTTGATTTACATCTCTTTGATGATTGGTGATGTTGAGCATCTTTTCATGTGTCTGATGATCATCTGTATGTTTCTTGGAAAAATGTGCATTCAGAAGCTCTGCCCATGTTTTAAAATCTGTTTTTTTTTTTTTTTTNTTTTTTTTTTTTTTTGGTATTGAGTTGTATGAGTTCCTTACACATTTTGGATATTAACCCCTTATTGGATATATCATTTGCAATTATTTTCTTTCATTCTGCAGGTGGCCTTTTCATTTTGTTGATATTAATAGTTTCCCTTGCTGTGCAAAGCTTTCCAGTTTGGTGTAGTCCCACTTTTTTATTTTTGTTTTGTTAATTTTGGCTGAGGAGACATATCCAAAAAAATACTGTTAAGACCATTGTCAGAGAGCATACTGCCTATGTTTTCTTCTAGAAGTTTTATGGTTTCAGGTCTTACATTTAAGTCTTTAATTCATTTTGAATTTATTTTTGTGCGTGATGTGAGAGAGTAGTTCAGTTTGATTGTTTTGCATGTAACTACCCTATTTTCTCATCACCATTTATTGAAGAGACTGTTTTTATCCCCATTGTGTATTCTTGCCTCCTTTGTTGGAGACTAATTGCTCTTGTAAGCTTGGGTTTATTTCTGGCCTCTCTATTTCCATTGATCACTGTGTCTGGTTTTGTGCCAGTATTATACTGCTTAGATTACAGTACCTTGGTAGTATAATTTGAAATCAGGGAGTGTGATACCTTCAGCTTCCTTCTTTTTCAAGATTGTTTTAGCTATTTGGGGTCTTTTGTTTCCACACACATTTTAGAATTATTTATTCTAGTCCTGTGAAGAATGCTACTGGCGTTTTGACAGTAATTTTATTGAATCTGTAGCTTGCCTTTGATCGTATGGTCATTTTAACAATATTAATTCTTCCAACCCATGAACATGGTATATAATTTGGTCTAATTTCTTTCATCAATGTCTTATAATTTTCTGAGAATATGTCTTTTACTTCCTAAGGTAGATTTATTCTTTCATATTTTATTCTTTTTGATGTGATGGTAAAGATTAGATTGTAAAGATTAGATTAAAGAGGATTCTAACCACCTAAGCAGAGTAAACAAGAACAAAATGACAAGATGATATGGCTTATACTCTTTCACCAATATTATGATATTGAAAAAATCTATTCGTGTTCTAAAAATGTCCTAAAAATAATTGGAATTTCATATATTAAGTGTGGAGATTATTTATTAGAAATGTTTTGACCTAAAACAAATAGACTGCCAATTTTTCTCCAGCAAAAGTAGGTTTACTTGGGATCAACCAAGAATTGCACTTCAGGGTCTACAACAGGCAAACCACCTTGCAAGTCTTCTGCAAAAATGAAAAGGAGAACTCTTTTATAGAGGGAAAAATGAAGTTGGGAGGGCTATAGTAAACAGAAGCCATGGTTTTTTTATTGGCTGATTTGTGACAGTGTCTCACTGGCTGAGTGTTTGCTAGGAAAGAAAGACATCTTTCTTCTTCCTTTTGGGCTCTTTACTTGGTTTTCAGGCATGGGAGCTTCTGGTCTCTCAACTCTATTTAGTTGAGGCTTCTGTTTAATACTTTTTTACTGGGTGAACACTTTGAAAAAATTCAAAATTACTGGTAGAGCAGAGAAACCATTTGTTTAGAGTTAGATATGTGTTTGTACCAGACCCTGTGTCTTTGTTAGATGGATGAACAGAACAAGTTACAGAGCACTGTTGCAACTCAGTTTTCTCATCTGTAAAATAGGGACAATAGTCTCAGAAATTAAAGGAGATAGTTCTAAGGCATCTAGCTTCATTTGTAGCATAATTTGCATGCAAAGAATGCATTAGCTTTTGAAATTTTCCTGTTTAGTCAGTCCTGTTTTGAATTTTATAATAGGTTTGTTTCTCTAGTCCAGTATTAGGAAGGTGATTTTAAAATAAATCCCAGAAAGGTATTTGTAATTTTCTTTAATTTTTTCTTATTTCATTTGAAACCAGAATGGAGGCTGGCAGTCATCATGAAATGTATCTTTCATAATGGAGTTAGGCATAGAGAAAAGGATTTTTGTCCTTGAAGCTATTTGTAGTTGCTAGTAGACAGCTGGGCTTCCCTTGTGGCTCAGCTGGGAAAGAATCAGCCTGCAATGCGGAAGGCCTGGTTTTGATCCCTGGGCTGGGAAGATCGCTTGGAGAAGGGAAAGGCTACCCCCTCCAGTATTCTGGCCTGGAGAATTGTATAGACTGTACAGTCCATGGGGTCACAAGAGGTTGGACACAACTGAGTGAACTTTCACTTTTCACTTTCAGTAGACAGTTGCTGTCCCTGCCGCATTATTATTGGTACTAATATATGCATAACATTTACAGAATGTTAGAAACCTGTAGAAATACATTGTTTAAAATATTGGGTCTGTGATCACTGCTTTTTAGGTGATTTATATATTTCTGATATATATTTGGTTTTCTTTCAAAAGTTCCTGTTTCACAGGTCCCTAAATTCTGGGAATTTCCTGTGATAAGAGTGGTAAATATTTCTTTTGTTATGTTAATGAGCAACTTTGGGAAAGCGTTTAGGTAACCAGTGGCCATGGCACTGTTACCAGAAACAAGCAAGTGATTAGAGGGATGCAACTTTCAGCCCTCCCCTGGCCTCTGGGGTGGGGAGTGGTGCTGGAGGTTGAGTTCAGTCACTAATGGCCAGTGTTTTAATCAGTTGTTCCTATGTATTGGAGCCTGCATAAAAAGCAATTACAGAGAACTTTCAACCTGGTGAATATGTGGAGGTCCTGGGAGAGTGGGTCACCTGGAGCAGACATGGAAGTTCTGTACCCCTGCCCCATACCCTGCCCTGCTGCCCTGGACACCTCTTCCATCTGACTGTTCCTAAGTTATATTTCTTTATAATAAACTAGTAAGTAATAGGATTTTATAATAAATCTAGTAAGTAAAATATTTCTCTGAGTTCTGTGAGCCTAGGAAATTAATCAAACCCTAGGAGGGGGTCTTGGAAACATCTGATTGATAGCCAGTTGATCAGAAGCACAGCTGACAACCTTGTCTTGTGACTGGCTGTGTTTTGACTGTTAAATATAGTATGGGTCATTGGCTACTCCTGTGTGGGTAGGGAGGTAAGGGAGATTTGTGGCTTCCCTGGCCAGGTGTCCCCTATCAGCCAGGGAGAACTTTCTAGAGAAAGGAGGTACTGTGAATCTACCCACCATGAGGTGGATGAATTAACTTTTTTTGGAAATGCCACATGTCTTATGGCATGTGCCAGCAACACCATACTATGTCAGTTTTGCTGCCAGTGGCAAGCATTCTATTGATAGCCCAGTGAAGCACTGTCCATTAGAAATGTAAAATGGACCATGTATGTGATTTAAAATTTTCTAATAGCTTCATTAAAAAAAAGTCAAGCATCAGGATTTCCTGAGTGGTCTATTGGTTAAGATTTCACCTTCCACTACAGGGGGTGTAGGCTCGACCCCTGGTCTGGGAGCTAGGATTCCCACATGCCTCTCGGCCAAAAAACCAAAACATAAAACAGAAACAATATTTGTAACAAATTCACTAAAGACTTTAAAAATGGTCCACATTAAAAAAAAATCTTATAAAAATTAAATGAAGCAAAACAGGTAAAGTTAGTGTTAATAATATATTTCATTTTACCTCAATATAGCCAAACATTGCCATGTTGACATGTAATTGATATAAAATTATTTATGCTATTTTATATTCTTATTTTTGTAGTAGGCCTTTGAAATCTTAGGTGATTTTTCGTGTGGATAGTGGCTGCCATATTGGACAGCACTGGACCTCAGAATCTAAATGGGTGGTTGACTTCAAAGGCACCACCTTGTTGTCAGCTCCTAATCAAACAACAAATCTTGTTTATGTCTTTTCTGTATGGCATACACTTGAGGAAGCAGCAAGAAGACATGGGTGTATCTTTTAGGAGAAGTGGGGGAAATAGTGGACTTTGTAGTGAGTAGACTTGGATTTAAATTCTCATTCTTCCACTTTAATGATCTTGGCTAATGTGTTTAACCTCAATTTATTTGAATCTGTTTCCTCAAATGGGATATGGGATAATGTTTACATGTTGTGGTTGAGGATTAAAGACTTGCCTAGACCAGAAGAGGCATCAGTAAGCCAGTGGTTGGTGTAGCCCCATTGTGGTGGTTCAGTGACCTGACATGGAGAAGATACAGACGCCCATTGTCTCCATCTTCTGCATCTCCCCCGCCTCTCCCTCTCTTTCTTCTCCCCTTCTTATTGCATTCTCAACTTTTTTCACTTTCTTTCCTACAGTACATCTTTTCATTCACAAATTTGAGTGAAACATTCTTGAAAGGATTGTTTTGAGGCTAATTTCCTTAAAAACAAAGATTCCAAAGATTAAATCTACCTTAGAGGTCCTATTCAAGTAAGTCTCAGTTATCTTTAGCATGAAGACACTGGTTTGAATGTTTCTTCCCTTCCTTCCTCCCTCCCTTCCTTCCTTCCTTTCTTCATCTGCTAGTTCCTCTCCTTAAGCTCACAGTTCTCACACTGAAATTCTTCTTGGGTTTGGGGATTTGTTATTTCTGTTTATCAAAACCCTTAAATTCATAGGTTAACCAAAAATAAGTTCAGCTCTGCTTAAGCTTTTTACCAAAATAAGCCTTGTAAGCATTGGGAAAAAACAAATAAACAGAAAAGATCAGTCCTATGACTAATGCAGTAGGAAGATTTTTTTTTTCTCCTGTAGTGTGTCCCACATTGTCACTACTTAACAGATGGCATTGTGATTGTGTAATTGCTATAATGAATATTATTAATAATGCAACTGCCTATGATCTCAGCCTTCTTTCCTTTACCAACATTGAAAGGGTCCTGTGAAATGTTTCCAGTTGAGTTCACAGACTTCTTTTTAAATTAGTTTATCCACCACATGACTAAACACCCTTGGGAAGAGTAGCAGCTGAAGCTCTGAGTGGTGTACAACCAGTAGCTGTCCTACATCAACAGAAGCCTTTATGTACTTTGCAAATGTGCCCACAGTTCACAGATCCTCTAAAATAATTATTCTCTCGATAGCCCAGAGAAGTGCTATCTCATAGAAATGTAATGTGAACCACATATGTAATTAAAATTTTTTTAGTAGCCACATTAAAAAGTACAAAGAAACAGGCAAAATTAATTTTAATAGTATATTTGATTTAACACAATAAAACATCTTTTCTCAATACATCTCTAGCCATCTATAACCACCCTAAGTTTCCTTATGAACAAAAGGAAAACCTCATGCTGAATGAAACGCAAAAGTCCAGTCCCATGGCACTTGATAGACAGCGTCTCAAGCTCTGAACACTAGATGATCACAGCCAGGTTTGGCCTATGCTAATTAAAGTAGTCAGGTTCAGATAGGTCTCAGATCTGGAATTTGTGTAGGAGGGCAGAAAGTCATGCTTGGACAAGGAAAGAGCTACTTAATGATCATACTTAAAGGTCATTCATTTACTTTTCCAATAACCTAGTGACATATCTCCTAAGCCATTTAAGAAATGTTATAAAATGTCACAGATTTATGGAGCATTGCCACACAGAGGGTTTAGATCCTAAAACTGGTCTGTACAGAACTGTGACTCTGTATTGTCATTGATAATATAATTAGAGGAAATTGTTTGGGCTAGAACAGGAGGTTGTATCAACATTTTGACAGATCTGTTTTATTCAAGTCACTAATCTTCTGGAGAGCCTATGGATCTCCACACTGATTCATTAGTAGAATCAGGAAATATTGATGTGGTCCATTAAAATACAGTGTAAGTTAGAATAGCCCAGAGTTGCCCTCTATGAGTCTTACACTAGAGAATGACACAGATACAAGTCAAGGGATGAATGTAGGGGACAAATTATTGGTGTATTCACCATCTTAATGTTTGCATTACTATAAAAAGTGAAGCTTGCCAATGTAGTAAATGAGTTATATTACTTAATAAACTTCCTTAAGTACTAGTGAAAATGTTAAGGAAATTAAATAATAGGTTAAACTTGAGAAGGAAAAAATTAATGACCACATGGCCAGTTGTAAAACACAGCTATTAAGGTAGAACCAACAAAATATTGGAGATGAACAAAACTGCAGGCCAGTAAATGTGGTGGGCAATTTTTTGTATGTTGGCCATTCATTATTCACTTTTCTTTTGCAGTATCACTCTGGTTTCCATAGGGGAAATATTTCTTCCTCCATGGCATATGATCTGTTGGGATTATCAGTCTAGGGTTGTTGCACTGCTCTTCTGTAGGTAAAAAGACCCATGGCCCAAGCCATGATGATTGGTCTCTTCATCCTAGTTCTCTGAATCCTGAGTAAAAAGATTCAATGGTAGAAAAATCAGTTGGAACAGATTAATTCTAGTGGCATGCCCTGAAGAGGCCATCCATCATCTTCTGCTTCCTAGAGCTTCATTCTTGCACCTTTATAACCCTACTTTTCTAAGTTCTCCATTGATTAAGAGTTGTAAAGTACCTTTCCAATTAATTCCTTTTTGTGTAAGTTACCTAGAGTTATTTTATTAGCCTGTTATCACAGGAGTAAGGCCAAGTTTTACCTACCACTTATTTTTTTCTAAATGAACGTTTATTAGAAAGCATCAATGTTCATTCATTAAAATATTGCCTACAATTGCTTTAATGAAACAACTGCAGAGTTGAGTAGTTGTGACAGAAACCATATGACCCTTAAGCCTAAAATATTTCTTATTTGGCCTTTTAAGAAAAAGTTGGCTGACTTTAAGCTTATCAGATATCTTAGATTGAATCCTCTTGCAGGCAGTCTCTAAGACAAGGACTTTATTGTAAGTGGCTTATTTGTGAGGTGATTCTGAAAAAAGAAGTGGGGAAGTGAGATAGGAGAAGGAAGGAAGCAATCGAGTTTCCCTCTGTGGATGATGAGCTCAGCTCCAGTGGAGTACATGAGGAGACAGTGTAGAATATACTGCATTTTCCCCATCTATAGGTTGAGGAAGCCAGAGTACTTACATACCTGTAACCTACTTACAGGGTCAGTGACTCTTCTGTACTTCTGGTCTACCTGGTACCCAGCAACATGAACTCCAACAGATAAGGAAAAATATCTGAGTTGCCATTTAATTTTGTTGATAGTTTTTTTTTTTTTTTTTGCTACTCAGGAGCTTTTGGTTTAATGTAGTCTTTATTAATTTTTGCTTTATTGCTTGTGCTTTGAGTGTCATATCCAAGAAATTGTAGCCATGACCAGTGTTAAGGAGGTTTCTCTGTGTTTTCTTCTAGGAGTTTTATAGCTTCAGGTATTACATTTAAGTCTTTAATCCATTGTGAGTTGATTTTTGCAAGTGGAAATAGCAATCCCATTTTTTTTTTTTATCCTGCATGTATCTATCTTGTTTTCCCATTGCAATTTATTGGAGAGACTATCCTTTCCCCATTGAGTATTCTTGGCTCCCTTGTCAAATATTAACTGAACCATAGGTTTGAGGGCCTATTTCAGGGCTTTCCATTCTGTTTCATTGGTCTATATAACTGCTTCCATGCCAGTATTGTACTGTTGAATTAATGTAGTATAGTTTGAAGTCAATAAGTGTGATGCCTCCAGCTTTGTTCTTTCTCAGGATTGCTCTGGTTATTTGAAACTTCACTTAGTGTTATGTGAAAACTATACTTAAGATGGAGATAAGACTCTGAGCAGAAGACAAGGTCAAAAGTTTCTGAAACTTTCCAAGTAGGACATGGATGGCACAGAGGTTTATTTATTTATTTTTTTAATGGGTGGAGGGGAAGAGGCATATTTGACGGATGTCCAATAGGAAGACTCAACGGGACTTATGTGTGTAGTGGCCAAGCTGGAGGATGGAAATCCATCTCAGTCTTCCTGGCCTGGAAGTTGTTCACCAAGCTGGGAGTCTAAGAATGGGTGCCACTTTGGTAATGCTCAGTGTGGCACAGGGATCCTGTGCATTCCTCAAAACTCTTTCTTTTTCTACATGGGCACAGCAAGACCATTTCTCATTTTCTCCTGCATTGGGAAGGATTATGGTACTAATTTATGTCAGTGGAATTCTGTTAAAAGTGAAGTTTGCCACTTCCAGATATGACTCCCCCAAGTACGGCCTTCCTTGCAGTTTGTCGTCTTCGTCAGCTCACCAGATGCATCAGATTCAGCAGAAGACTGAGCCCAGGGCATAGTAAAGCCCTGGAAGGACTTTGCCCTTAAATGAGCAGAGACCGCTCTTCCTTACCAGCCCTGCATTGGACTATTGGACTGTGTGACATGAGTGAGGGAAAAAAAACAACACACCAAAACCTCATAATCTTAAGATATTAAAGTTTGTAGGTTATTTGCTTTAGCAGTTAGCGGAACATGACTAATAAGCTTGGATGAGGGATTCATGGAAGAACCAAGCAGCTGTAAAGTGTGGTTCTGGAGGTAAGACCCAAAGGTCATGAGATACGAATGGGGATCAACAGCTGTCTTTCCTCTTCCCACCTCCCACCACCTGCAGGTCAGGTCTGCACCTCTGCTTGAATTACTTTTCTTGGAGAATTATACAACTTTCTTCTTCATCACTCAGGTCAGAGACCTGACTGTACTTCTGAACTTCTCCCTTATCATCACATTCATGGTGACGGACTGTGCCAGTTTCTACTTTGCCTGTCTTTTCATTTCCATGCTCCTTCACCCACCAGTTCTTAGCTTGTCCTATGTGTACGAGGCTATTTAGCAGTATACTAGATGCCTGTAGTACATCCTCAGGAGTTGTGACAACCAGAAATGTCTCCAGATAATGCTTGACATCTTCTGGGGGGCAGAGTTGCTCCCTCAGTTGAGACTTCAAGGACTTAGAACTCTTAAGGACTTAAGACTTATCTGGAGGATGAGAATGGAAGATTTTCACTTTTGATGGCATTCAATAGAATTCTCAGACTCCAGAAGGAAACACAATTTCAACAACAAAATAAAAGACAAAGTTAGCACATTTGACCATGCAAACATCATTGGACTAAGGGTATTCCTTTTGTAGCTCTCATGGAAATTATTTTCTTGGAGATAAAACTCATTAGGATCCCTGGATTCAGTTTTGTCAAAAATATTTCTCCTCTATACACATGCAATCCACATACCCACTCAGATTTGCTGGCAATCTCAGCTATAGGAAGCCCAGAGAGACTCCAATACTGGAATAATTACCTAGTTCAGACTAGAACAGTGGTGGCTGAGGCCTGAAATAGGAAGTGTGGTCTCACAAGGTTTGCCTACATGCCTAATGCAAGTTGTCCTAGGTCTATTATGCCTCTGAGAAAGCTTATTTTCTTGCGTTTCTGTTGACTAGTGGGAAGGTGATTACATTTAGACAAAGAAAGAAGCCACAACTCTATGGAGTTAATTAGCCCTGAATCCAAGGCTCAGTCTAGAGAAGTAATCCTACCCACCTTACTTCACCCAGGCTGCCCTCTAATTGTGTTGCCTCTGCTTACAATTTCCTCATTTAATTGAAGCTTGAGTCAGTTATTTGAGGTGCTCCTGTAAGGAAGCATTCCCAGGTGGAGCTGAAAGGGATCATTGATTGAACTGGACAAAGTAACTTCTGGAATAGAATCCCAGCAAGTTGAGGGCTCTAACTATCTTATGTTTTAAAAATGAGAAACATAGCTGTTGGTTGTCAGGCTCATGAGTTGAGCACGTGGGCCATGCCTTAAATGATGCCCTCACTAGGTGATGTAGGACATAGCCTCAGCCTAGACCCACAGCAGCGTCTTCTGGCATCACCCTGCACCTTAGACACATCAGATTCTTTATATACCTTGGAGTACACTGAACTATTTTTGTCCTGTGCCTTTTCTCTTGTGTGTTGTGGTTGTCTTTTCAGGGCATGTTTCTCCCCTGTCTGCCTGGTGAATTCCATTGATTATTAAGAAAAGTTCCTGTACTTCCTTCTTGCTGAAGCACCACTGAGGACCCTATGTGATTATTTCCTTCCATGGTTTCTCATGGGCTTCCCAAGTAGCTCAAATGGTAAAGAATCTGCCTGCGATGACAGAGACCTAGGTCTGATCCCTGTGTTGGGAAGATCCCCTGGAGAAGGGCATGGCAACCTACTACAGTATTCTTGCCTGGAGAATCCCATGGGCAGAGGAGCCTGGCAGGTCATAGTCCATGGGGCCGCAAAGAGTCAGACGTGACAGAATGACTAACACACACACACACACACACACACACAGAGTTTCTCATGTCACACAATCTGGAAACTCACTGTCTTGGGATTGCTAATTATCTGTCTTTTTCCCAACACCAAATGAAGCTCTGAAGATGGACTTTGTTCCCCTTGATACTTCTGTCTAGCATTGTATCCTCATGTGGTGCATTCACAGTGATAAACTATATTTCTCCAGAGAAGGCAGGTTTAAGGGACCCAGTAGCAAAGACCAGGCAAGAGTCTCTATACCCATCTTGAATTATAAAGAAGAATGTTGTAGCCTATACCTGTACCAATCCATCCATCATGCAGTGCCATTTTTGGCCCATTTAACTAGTAATTTCCACCTGTTGAGCATCAAAACCAAACCAGTTCTACCACTGACCTCATCCAGCAGGTTAAATTTGCCCCTGGGGCTCCGTCAGTAACTCCACCTGTGCAGGGTTGCTGGGGAACACGGAAGTACATAGGAAAAGGGAGACATGGGCTTATACCTACTTGAAAAAAATGTTTAAGGAGAGATTTTATTTCGTCACTTTCTTTTGCTGTGAGAATCGTTCTGAGACTGGCTGGTGAAAAAGGCATGCCACACTGATGGCTGTGCTTGCGTGTGCTCGAGTATGACTGTTCATACCCGCCCAAGGTCCCTTTGACTCATTCTGGTAGCTGTTTTCCTCCCCCAGACTCAGGAGGACTTCTTCCAGTTATGAAGGAAAACTGATGCTAACAAATGCTACCCTGGGCCAGCAACCTTTAACCAGGAATCATCTGTGACTAGGACGTGAACCAGGACATGTGCAAAAGCCTGCACAGAAATGTGTCAGGGAGGATGGGACAGAGAGCTGGCCAATCAGGAACGCAGTTGCAGTGGGATGTTGCTCCATGGATCTGGAGTGTTTCCAGGCATGGATTTTCTGGAACAGGTGGAGGGGGAGAAAAGCAGCCCCACTGGCTGCTCCATCTGTGGCCAGCCCCAGTGTTCCCAGCACATGCCTTGGCTCTTTGTTGTAAACAAACTCTAAATCATCTGCTACTCAAGGCAGGAAGAGCAAAAAAAAAAAAAATAAAACAAACAAAAAAATCAAACCCAATTCAGTGTGCACTATTGTTGCAAAGTTTACCTCTTTGAGCTCACAGGTGGGTTTTGGCTTTGTTGGACTGAATGCTTATATAAATAGTCTGTGTGTATGTGTATGCACACATGTGCAGGTCTCTCAAAGTGAATAA